>CM069447.1:58695520-58758478 GCA_035610835.1 Ophiura sarsii | reverse complement strand
ATTCAAATTTTAAAGACAATCTTACAGCTTCTCCAGACACCCCCTATGCATACAAGTGTAATTGGTATTGGTATTGATGCCTCAGCCAATCACCACCAGGGGCGGATTTGGGGGGGGGGGGGGGTTGGCGTGCGCCCCCCTTATTTTTGACAGGGCGCCTTTTTGAAAATGAATATTATGTGTTCAGAAATGGCTGCAAATCGATGACTTTGAGGTATAAATATGTAAACAACTCGCAACAACCCCCGCAAGGGGCTCTGCTCCCTTGAACCCAGTGGCGTAGCCAGAGGGGGGCGAGGGGGCGATCGCCCCCCCCCCTCCCCCTATATTGACATTGTGTCGGTTGAGATTGGCACCGTCGGTTCATTTGACCAGAGGAACCATGGAATTATGATGGTCAAAAATACACATATGAAACATTTTTGCGCGCATAACTATCACCTTAATGCAATATTCGTTGGTATAAGCTTATTTAGAGCCAAAATATACCTCAATAGTGCCAAAAATAGATGTAAAGTCAAAAAAAATCGTGCACTCACGGGCATTCCTGACTCAAAACAACTTTGTCGGTTCATTTTCATTTCTCGCCCCCCAATATGAATAACCTGGCTACGCCACTGCTTGAACCCGTGCTTTGGGCCCCCCCCCCCCCCCCTATTCAGAAGTCCTGGATCCGCCCCTTACCCCACCCTATGTGCACAACAAATTTACACCACTGGAGGGAATGAAGGCCTACAATAGGACGGTTACAGAATGCTACTTATATAGATACCACTCACCTGAACCGATCAGTTGCCGCCATGTTTCAAGAGCCAGAATACTCCCTACCATTGTACAGCTGCAGTCAGCACCAAAAAGCTGTTATCATTAAAGCAAAAGGACGAAGCCAAGAACCGGTTGGGTGACAGTCTCAGTTGGCACGCTAAGCAGGAAGTGCAAGCTCTGTAATCATCAGCCAATCACATGGTCAATGAACACACGAAATCCATGTAGCCATTGAAAAGACTATATCTGCCAAAATACAATGGTGTGAGTGAAATGGAATCATAAAGCTATGCATCAAGCATTCATTTGTGAGCAAAGGAAATCTCAACTATGAATACCTGCCTAAAGCCAAGTATTTGCCTTAGTACAAAGATATTAAACAAAATAATGGACTCACAGACATTAATCCACAAAACTAATTTCAAATTCACTATGCAGAGGCGATGAATCACTCATTTGTAACAGCAAATGACATCAGGCCCATAACTAGGGGGAGGGGGGCATCCTTTTTGTGTACCAATGTACTTTTTTTGTGGACCAATGTACCTTTTTTGGGTACAAATTTACATTTGTGTGAACCAATGTACTTTTTTGTGTACAAATGTACATTTTGAGTACCGGTACCGTACTAATGTAGCTTTTTTTGTGAAAAAACTCACCCCGCCCCTGTTCTTCCCAATTGTGTAAACCATTTTTAGGGGCGTTTTGACTTAAAATATGTCCTACCTCCCTCAATTTTTTTGAGCTGACTGGAATTTTTTTGTTGAGGCAACCTCTTACGATTTTGTACCAATGAACATTTTCCAAAAAGAAATGCACAACCCCCACCCTCTAAAATAATCCTGGTTACGGGCCTGAATGACATGCTCGGGCAATGAAGTTCAAAGTGCTATGATACACAAGATAAATAACCTTGTGGTTGATTCAATTAATCAATTGTAATGAAATTTATGAAGCCCTGTAACTATTATGATGTATATAAAAGTATACATTTTTAGAAAAGAAATGAGTCGGAAAATCATTTTTGGTATCAAATTTCACCAAAAATGTTTTTTTTTTTTTAAATGTTGACCGAAAAATCACTTTTTTTTGCTCAACATTTGTTGCATGTTTGTTGCGAATTCAGTTTTTGGTAAAACAAGCTGAAATTGCACCAAATTCATCATAATGAAGTTCTCTAGGAATATTATTTGATTTGAATATCTGATTTATTTAAGAATTATTGTCCAAAAAGTGCTTTATAATTTTCATGTTTTGGCGGTAAACAAAAAAACACATTTGTTGGCACTTTTTGGTCAATAATTCAAAAAGTAAATCAGATATTAAAAAACAAAATAAATCGCTAGAGTATTTTATTAGGATTATAATAGAATTAGAACGACAACATTTGACAACATTTAATTTTTAGTAATCTTTACAAAACCTAAAATGGGTGAAAAACCGTGTTTTTTATAATTGTCTCCAAAATGGTCAATTTCGTGTTCATTGTTGAACACTTTTCTTCAAGAAAATGTACTTTTATATAGATTAAATGAATAATGATGAGGTTACGGCAGTTTTACGGAGGCTATACATGAGGGTCCACACACCCCTTAACACATTTGGACCTGTGATTTTACATTTCACCTAATGATTTTTTAATCATCTGAAGATGGGTCTATTTTCCCAAATGTGATCCAATTA
The DNA here is from genome assembly GCA_035610835.1 of Ophiura sarsii. NCBI lineage: Eukaryota > Metazoa > Echinodermata > Ophiuroidea > Amphilepidida > Ophiuridae > Ophiura > Ophiura sarsii. Next base: position 58,756,030 of record CM069447.1, on the reverse strand, counting down.
AAAGACTGTAAAGGACATAAATATACCCCAAGAGCATACACTAACCTTCATAACCCTGAAAGTGAACGACATAGTCAGCGGTTGGCAAAATCTTAGATGATTTGTTACTGACGGAATGTCAAAAGCACAGGTCCAACAGTGTTAAGGGAGGGGGAACATAATGGTTGTATGCCAATTATGATTCACATTGTTTTTATTTTTGTCTCCAAAATGGAATCAAGTCATGAAATTAAGGGGGGGGGGGGGGTTCTGACAAAATGTCAAAAGAACAGGTCCAAAAGTGTTATTGGAGTGGGAACATAATGGTTGTATGCAAACTATGCATTCACATTGTTTTCATTTTTGTCTCCAAAACAAAATGGTTTTAAGTCGTGAAATTAAGGTGGACTGACCTTTACAGAGAATCCACCTTTTTATCTGAACCAAATGTAATATTAATTTCAACTCTCCCACCCCCACCCCCTTTTTTCAAATAAAAAATCAGCGCAGCAAAAAATGACCCAAAATATTGGCGCGGCCCCCTGAGATTTGAACCAGGGACCTCCTGCACAGTGTTCTTAATTTACAGATAAATTATAAATCGTGGTTAATTAACATTTAAATTGGTAAATTATGAAGAAAAGTCATTTTTATGATTTTCGATGTACTGACAAATCTGTCATTGTTATACCCATGGCCATGTATGAAAACACGAACAGGTGTTTTCTTCATCTTCTTTGACTTTTGACATGCCCTTTAAGGTTTTATTTAATTAATTTCGCTGTTTGGAAATACATTCAACAACAAACACTGATAATGTGGGGCGTTCATATATTTTTGTGAACTTTTTAGTTTTGGCTAAATCTGACTCAATCCCCCCACCCCCCGAGGCACCTTTTCCAACAACAAAAATAATTCGTGGCCAAAAATGGGGGGAAGGCCTACATGCCCCCGGGCTCAGAGGCGAATGACTTACCACTGTGCCACGGGGGTCAACCATACTTGGCTCTGTATACTTCGCCAAGTATATAGCCTTGCAAACTGACTTTGCAGTTCGAGGTTAACACATCAATCTAGTGCATTTTTGAAAACAAAAAATATCGACCAAATTTCTCCGGAGAAACAGCCATGTAAGGAACATAACAAATTATTTGATGATATGGATCATTTGCATTATTCACCCCCACCCCCCCCCCCCCCCCCACCCCCATTTCCCCTTTCTTCGGTAAAAAATATTAATTAAACATAAGCAATAAAAACACTTTATTTAAAGGTATATGACCCGATCACTTTTTGGGGGCTATGATTTTTTTTTTCACCTCAAGATATTTTGGTATCAGAAGAATCCCCATAATTTTCTCCTTATGTCTGTAAAATCTTAGGGGCCAGAAATGTTTCATTTGGAAATTATAGGCTAAAATGTGGTGAATTACTGCCAAAGGTAGTTAACCACCAGCCAGTCTGTGTACTACTCAATGGGCACATGTCTTTTGACCTTGTGCTTCTAAAAAATAGAACCATTGGAGTTATGCAACTCAAACTTTGGAACGCAACAATTTTAAGGATGACCTACGTAAAATAGAAAACATCAAGTTAAAAATCGGGTCATCTACCTTTAAGGGGTCACACTACTAAATAGATCTCCATAGGGATATGTACAAAAACACTGATATAAAACTCTGTTTTAGACCACTAAATTGGACCTTGTAGAGTGATTTTTTCTTAAAGATGATCACATTTTCTCACCAAAAAGTCCAAAAAATAGGTAGGTGAAACTGCTCGATTTTCCAAAAAAATGGAGCCGACTGCATCTCTGTCGAACTTGGAAATGTCGCCGTAATCGCCAATGTTTCCTGTAAAAAGTACAAATTTTAAAGATCTCTCAAAATTTACCTAGATGATATTCACAGTTTATAGTCAGGGTGCATGTAGGTGATGTCCCATCATAATCATAATTAATCAAAAATCCCAGGCATTTACGCAATTGTATTACTGTCAAGTCTTTTAAATTTAGGATTTTCCCATGCATATTTTCCGATTCTAGCTTTAAACACCGCCCTTAAGGGTAGGGGATACATCATTTAGTGTAGTGCACCCTTAAGAGAATTGATATTGTGCTGAATGTACTTGAAATGTATTGGAATAGTTACCTTGAATCATTTGGAACATTTTGTGACCATTTTAATGATATTTCCATGTTGTTATAATTATTTGCGAGTGGAAATTGCCATGTATGGATATCTGCTATCTACTGAAGATAGCCAAATTACATAGTAATTTACACGTGTTTAAAAGCCAATTGTATTCCAAATAATCTCTCAGTAAAAATGCTTTCTTTTTGTAAAGAATTAAAAATTTATAGTTTTGACCAGTAAATATTTGTAGATAAGTGTGTGGCACACACTTCCGGGTTTACACATGCATGCACACGCGCGCGCATGTGCATGGCACGCGCGAGTACGCGAGTACGCAAGCGCGCAAATACGCACGCATCATTGGAATGATGTTCAGAATTTACTTACTCAGTCAAGTTTGATAAATAAAATTACACTGCATGATGGCGAAAGCTGGTCGTGCTGGCCGTGGAAGGAGAAAGAGGAAACTCACCTGGTTTAAAACGAAATGTCAACCATGGAATGCAGGAGCACCCACTAGCTCTCCAGTGGATAAAGCATTTGCAAAGACAGAAACAAAGCAATTGAAGAAGAGACTTACCCGTGATGAATTCGATAGGGCTTTTAATCTCAACCAGGTTGGTGAATTTGCGCCTATTGCTGCCCAAATGTTAGATGCTGACTGCTATTCATCTCCAGGCGCAGTGTTGAGACCCAAGCACTCTGAAGAATCACACGTTGAGCGAATTCTACGAGACAAGAAAGAAGATGAAGAAATTAGTGGTTACACAGAGGTTCATCTTCCAACATGTGTTTCTGTCATACAGGATTGTGTTTTTGAACATGCTACGATTAGGTCAACATGCCAGGGCCGTCTTGTTACATCAGCTAATCTGTACACAAAATGGGGAGTTACTGCTATGATCAAGTTGAAATGTATTTAGTTGTAGTTATGTTTCATCAAACCACAAGCTATTCAGAGAGGTGTTGACTAAAGGCAAAGGACGAAGGTGTGCAGAGCCAAATAAGAGTCTGGCTGTAGGACTTTACAACTGTAATATTGGTAGCACAGGAGCACGGAGATTATTATCCACAATGAACAAGTCATCTCCCAATACTACTTGCCTACAAAGGCAACTGAACAAAGTTGGAAATGAAATACGTGAACTAAATGAAACAGACATGGAAGGACAGCGTAGTGCACTTAAAGATGTGCTAGAAAACTGTGGGTATCATCGAGACACCCCCATTCCTGCAGAAAGTGACCGGCAATACAACACCAGCCTTCAAACGTGCCGACGGAATACTCCGTTTGCCCCGGCAACTCAGACACGTGACATCTTAGCAGAGAACCTCACTCCTGACAAAAGAATCATAGCTTTTAATCATCAGAGCAAATTATGCAAGCTTGGTGATATGGCACGATCTAAAGGACACCAAATATCATGCCCAGGAGGGCACGATGGGTGCACGGCTACTATACCCAGGAGTGACAATGTCGGGGATGAACGGAAAGGGGGGACAAAATTAGCATCTATGTTAATTGATGGGGACGATCCACTGTATGTCATGAATAAACTCACCACAGATGCAGATGGTAGGCTCGCAGAAGGATTTGCAGATGTGATGAAGACGGACTGCGGTGTTTCAACAGAACATTTCTTGGATGTGGTGCATTTGGACAGGTCAGTGGTGAGAGGAATCTCACGGGCTGGTATCAAGCCTTCAATAGTAACAGAGAGTGGAGCATACACATATAAGTACAAACAGCAAGCCTGGAGCAGACTAGCAGATAGCATTGCATGGAGAGCAGAAAGTGAAGTTCGTGCTGTGAGAGAGAAATACAAAGGAGAGAGTGAGGAGTCAATAGCAAACGCAGTCAACCGAACCACCCCAGCATTGATTGGATGCTATGAGGGTAAACACCAGCTATGTATACAAGATTCTCTTGTATGTAAAGGAAATGGGACATATGAGTACCTTCCCAAATTTGCCCATGGTGCTTTTGCCTTCTCAAGAGAGGATAGCAACACAATAACTAAAATCTTGAGAAAGCGCATGGGTAAGGAGGCTTTGCATCGTACACGATTTGGGTTCACAACCCAGAAATCTGAGTCGACAAACCACGCATTTGCCACAACTAACCCAAACATTCTATGCTTTGTTCGAGGAATGGAATCAACAGGGACCATAGTGCCATCCATATGCTGAACAACCCTGTGGGAGACTCTATCTTATTGAAAGCACGTGCATGTGGTGTACCTATAGGGCACAATTCTCCCTGCCTCACCATGCTGAAGCATCTCAATGGCCGGCAGAGGTACTTCCGCCGACGATCTCGGTCAAAGCGATATCGGTTTCGACGAGTAACGCTACGCAGGAAGCGATTTGCAATGTATGACTGCGTGCGGAATGAATCGTGTTATGTCAAAGGACAATTGGACCCTAAATAAACATGTGTTAAACACTAAATAAAATGTACATTTTGTCAGGAGAGTTACTTTCCTTTTTAAAAGAAGTACTTGAATAAAATGTACATTTTGTCAGGAGAGCTACTTTCCTTTTTAAAAGAAGTACTTGTCAGGACAGCTTTCACCCTTTTTTAAAGAAATTCATGTTCAATTGAATATCTAGGGGATTGTTTTTTTTACTGAAAAGGGGTACGGTACATGCACTGTCAATACAAACATAATAAAGTTGGTGACTTTCCCAATCAATGTTCAAATTTGATTAATTCATCTTCACAGCACAGCACCATGTACCCTTTATAAGACTTTGTTTATCATTAAACTCACCTGTTAAATGGTTTTGGTCTCCAGAATGCAGGCATTACACAATACCTTCATGGACCTTGACATAGTTTTACAATGTTTTCTTATCTGATTAACAAATGATGGCTCATGGGAGAGATGATCAAGGTTCACGCATTGATGATTGTGGCATAAATGGGAAATGTCAAATGGTAAGATGAAAGCACTGTGGAAGGCAATGTATGATGCTCTGTGTGCATTCACAGTCATTCTATCCCCTGCTACACTTAAGATGACATGACCATAACCATCTTTATTATTCGTAGCTCCCAACCACTTCCAGCAACCCTTCTCATTCATATCCTTCTCTGCAAACCTCAGAATCCGGTTTCGTAGTCTGGCATAAAAGTTTGGTGGAATGTCATCATCCTGATCATGCCTGGTGTTGTGCCCAGAGAGAGTGTTATTGTTGTCACACATGGCCATTGCAAGTTATTTCTGAAAACATACACAAATAAAGATGTTAAAATACAATAAGCTGGTTAAGAAATGGCTAATAGCTCAAGAGTAACACAATATAAGCTTAGAGGAGACCTAACTCCTAGGATTTTTGCAGATTCCAAAAACACTTTTAATAACTGAGAGTAAGGGACCGTTCATTATTTATGGTGGCGGGGGGGGTTGGGACAAATTCGAGACTTGTATGTTAAAATTACCTAACCCCCCCTACAGTTGAAACTGAAAATTACATGACCCCCCCCTGCTTACCAGTAGCTTTTTACACAACCCCCCCCCCCCCCCCCATCCCCGAAAAAAATCAACTTGTCACATACTTACGGGGCTGTCTTTACCTTTGGAATTTTGTTCATGGATACGTTGGCAAATTTTGTTTGTGCCCTATCTGAACGGCCAATAATTTGATGATGCCCCTTCTTTTTATTGTGTGAAATTAGTAATGGCGAGCGTAGCGAGTTGTCCAGAAGTCGCCTCATAGTAAAAGTTTTTGAAGTCGATAGGGTTTAAGAAAATATGCGCGAAGCGCAGAAAAAATGGCATTTACACTCCAAAATAGCCTCTAAAATCACTCCAATCACCACCATCTTTAGTTTAAACAAATTTACACAACCCCCTCCTGTTCAAGAATAAAAAGTTACATAACCCCCCCTATTTCAACATATGAAAGTTACATGACCCCCCCCCTATATTTTACCCAACCCCCCTCCACCATAAATAATGAACGGTCCCTAAGCTTACTTCATAATAGGCCAATTTTTACTTATTATAAGCTTCATTGTAAGTTACTCTTATGCTCAGCATTACCGCCCATTTCACCTAAACAGATTGCTTTCATGCTGCTATTATTTTAACTTCTTTATATTATTATGACGTGTACAACAACAATACTACGCAACACTGCCGAATTTGATTCCAATCGCCTATCGAGATGTTGTCTGTGTGCGGTTTCTTGAATTTTAAAAATCTAGTTTTCTTCCCATGCCTAGAGCATAGAATTACACAGTTTTCAATAGGCATATACTTACAAACCATGTCAATGTTGGTCAAATTATGTCGAAATTGGATGTAAACAATCTCAATCTGGCTGAAAACACTGGAAAAATACTAGTTTCCAATATTCGTCTGATAAACACTTTTAAAACAGCTGATATCTGATTCAATAACAGAGTCAAGGCCCTCAAGTGTCAAATTTCGCCAAATTGCTTAAGGGGTCACACTACTAAATAGATCTCCATATAGGGATATGTACAAAAAACACTGATATAAAACTCTGTTTTAGACCACTAAATTGCAAAATTGGACATTGCCCATAGCAAAAAAAAAAGGTACCGGGTGTCCACCCAGTAGACATCCGGTGGCTACCGGATATCATGCGGGTAACTTTTTTGAAGGCACCCGATGACACCGGCTAGCTGATAACCTTTCCGATAACTAAAATAAGTTATCGGGAAGGTGCCAGAAACACACACGAGTTCCCAGGAAGGTGCCAGGAAACATAATGAGTTCCCAGGAAGGTGCCAGCAAACTTAGTCTCTAAAAATGAGTTCCCAGGAAGGTGCCAGCAAACTTAGTCTCTGAAAATGAGTCCCCAGGAAGGTACCAGCAAACTTAGTCTCTAAAATTGAGTTCCCAGGAAGGTGCCAGCAAATGGTCAAAGGTCAAGGCAAAAGATCACATGATACCAACTGATTTCAAATTTGCTGTTGTCTGCCCTATATAGCAGTGATCATGGCAGTTGTGATGTGGAGCATATATGATGGATATTTTGGTTCCTTTTGAAGGTATTTGACATTTGTATGTGAATTGTGAATCCCTATTGTCTAAAGAACAGTTATGTGGAATATATGTCACTGGAATTGTACTGTAGATGACTAAAATGTGTAAATATAGTAAGCTTTAATAAGCTACATATAAAAGTAAGCTTAATACACTTACATTATATAGACCATGTTAATGTGGCTTACCTCTAATGGTCACATCACTTTAAGTGATGTGGATAAGTGTTTGGGTGATGTTTTGAATGAATCTGGTGTGAGGGGTGGGTGTGTGTTGGTATTGGGTGACGTATTTAGAGCCTAGAAGGGATTAAGGGCTAGCTCACAACACTAATAAGATTTGGGAGATGTTTAGCATCTGGTGTGGTGTAATGATGTGCCTAGATCAGTCTCCTAGCTTTTGCCATGTGTTGGTGGCATACTTTGGAGAATGTGTCCAAGGAATCTCAACTGGCGACTCTTACACCGTGGATAAGAGGTTTCGTCTTGATCATGTGGTAAATGTTGGTGTGTGGGACATGATTGTGAGTCATGGGTTACATGCTAAGCATTCCCCATTAACTCTACCCCCCAATTTTTCAGAATTTTTCTTCAACGTGGAAAATCGACCAAAATATCCCCGATATTTGATCTGGGGACCTCCAGCACGTGAAGCATTCCAATTCCCCACTACACCACGGCTTCCAAGCACAGTTTGCGCAGTGTATTGCGCAAACTATATGGAGTGGGGTCCATTTTTTCATCGAAAAACTTCCACGCCGGGTGGTACCAACGTGCCCAGTCGTGGTATATTGTGGTATATGGTAGGGTTAGGGTTATGGTTAGTTACTGTAAAAGCTTACATTTTTGTGCAAAATATCTTTCCGCGAAAAATATTGTTTTCAACATGATGCATGCAGTGCATCTACAAAAACAATTCGCAAAATGTCTATGATATCAAAATGCGAGAAAATATTGGCTTTTACAGTACCGAAGTATCCCTATTAAGCGCCCAGGGCTCTTAGCGAAGTCATTTTGGGTGGGTGCTTATTAAGTAACGTTTATCGTGGAAACTGTCAAATTGTTTCCAAATTTTGATGCTAATCGCCAACATGTTGGTGATGCGGGATTTTCGAACGCTACTTTCATGCTCTTATTTTTAGCTGCATGCAGTGGCTAAAAGAGCGGTGGGCGCTTATAAGGGCATGGGCACTTAATAGGAATAATACGGTACCAGTAACATACTATTTGCATAAATTAGCATATAAGCCACCAGGTGACTACTCGATGACCACCGGATGACCATCCGATACCTACTCATTTGCATGTGAAAAGTTACCCGGTGTCCACCCGATTACTACCGGGTGGACATCAGCTACCTCATCAATTTTTGCTAGACTGAGTAGTACCAGGTGACCACCCGATAACCACCCGGTGGTCATCCGCTACCTCATTGTTAACAGATGCCTTCGGATCCCTTCATAGGTTCCTGGTAGCTATCAGGAACCTGAAAACTAATTTGCATAAATTATCATAAAAGACACCGGGTGGCCACCAGGTGACCACCCGGTGACCACCCGGTACCTACTAATTTGCATGTGAAAAATTACCCGATGTCTACCCGATTACTACCCGGTAGACATCTGGTACTTCATGGTTTTGGGTCTACGTAGTAGTACCTGGTGCCCACCCGATGACCACCAGGTAGCTCCCAGCAACATGCATTTTTTTTGCTATGGGTGTAGAGTGATTTTTTCTTAAAGATGATCACATTTTCTCACCAAAAAGTCCAAAAAATAGGTAGGTGAACCTGCTCGATTTTCCAAAATATGCCCATGGAGCCGACTGCATCTCTGTCGAACTTGGAAATGTCGCCGTAATCGCCAATGTTTCCTGTAAAAAGTACAAATTTTAAAAATTTACCTAGATGATATTCACAGTTTATAGTCAGGGTGCATGTAGGTGATGTCCCATTAATCATAATTAATCAAAAATCCCAGGCATTTACGCAATTGTATTACTGTCAAGTCTTTTAAATTTAGGATTTTCCCATGTATATTTCCGATTCTAGCTTTAAACACCGCCCTTTAGGGTAGGGGATACATCATTTAGTGTAGTGCACCCGTAAGAGTTTCTAAATCTCTGAGAGAAATTCTACAGTAAAAATAGTATTTATTTTGACAAATTAACAAATTGCAAGGTTAGTTTGGAAACAGTCTTACAGGTATTGGTGGCGTTACATTCCTAAAAGTACTGCATTCAGGCCTGGAAAAATAGGCAAATCCGGAAGATCCTTGCAGGGAAATTTTGTGATTTTGACAGAAAAAATAAAGATAAAGGGAAATATCCATGCTATAGGGAAAATTTGGTCAAATTGGGGGGGGGGGGGGGGGGATTCTGGTTTGCTTGCCAGGAAATAAACATATTTTGCAGGCTTGTGCATCTTCATCCATAGTACAACAATGGACTGGGTTTTTTGCATAGAATTGTCCCAGTGAACAAATTGCTGGTCTATTTAAATGTTTAAAGTATTTTAAAGTGTCAGAATAGGCTCAAAATTTTTTGCACGGTCACAAAATTTCCCACGGTCACAAAATTACGCAAGGTCAAAAAAAATTACGCAAGGTCAAAAAAAATTCGCACGGTCACAAATTTCTTTATACTGCGACATTTTCTTTCTTTCTTTCTTTCCCTTTCTTCTTTTCTTTCTTTCCCCTTTTTTCCTTTTCCTTTATCTTTTTCCTCCCTTTTTCCTTTCTATCTCTCTTTTCTTTCCACATTTCCCCCTTCTTTCCTCTTTTCCCTTCCCCACATTTTTCCTGGTGGGTAGGTTTTAATTTCCTGCTGAGCACCTTCAGGGGGGCACTGTGCCCCCCCCTGCCCCCCCCCCCCACCCCCCCCCCCCCACCCCCCCCCCCCCCCCCCCCCCCGGCTGTTACGCCACTGCCTAGGACGTCTAATTTAAGCCAACATTTGTCCTCACGCGCTGAGGCGATTTGCGCGATGATTTTCATAGCATATTGTTGAGCAGGGACCTAAAAATACCAGCTACATGTACATGGTTTTGCAATATATTTACTAGATGTAATTTGATAAAAACTGCCATATTGTGAACCCTGGCATTCTAATGAGGCCTTATACACCTATCAGTTGTTAGACGCACTATACGACCCCCGGAGTGGTGCGTCACTTTACCGAGGTGCGTCAACTTCTCATGTACCATGACGCACCCTGTGTCAAAAAAACGACGGACCATGTTGCCATCCAAATAGGCACCCTCAGTCAACTATCAGCCATTCGCACCCATGTAAACGTGACGGACCTTTACGCACCCTCCGTCATTTTTTGACGGACCAAAGGCTGCCACTGACGTACCCTCCGTCAAGAATTATTGTAAATGACGCGCCCACGACGCACCTCTCCCGGGGGTCGTATAGTGCGTCTTACAACTGATAGGTGTATTAGACAACAAACATTGCCTTTCCACACATATCAATTCTTACATTTGGTTGGTTCATTTTTGAGTGAATTTAAGCAATAAAATCACCTAAAGTTGCCCTCAGACAAAGAAGCAGAAAATACTTGAGTGAAATCAGCTTCGCTAGTCTTGGAAGTGAGATTCAAAGCGACGATAAAGTCAATCAGTCATCCACTAGTGTTGGGTGATACATCCAAATCACTCCTCTTGTCAGCTATTGTTGGTGCATTTGTTCTAGAAAAGAAAAGTTGTGTGAAATCTTAAAGTAATTGATCAGAGAAAACTTGATTATTTGGTTAAATATTGAGGTTATATAGTCTACAAATCACATCACAAATTGCTCTCAAATTAACAGCACTTTTATTATGTATCTTTTCATTTAATGCATAAAGTAACTCAAAATTTAAAAGCTTCTTTGGATTAAAAACATGGATATAAATTTGAGCAGGACACGCAGAGCATTTTGTACAACACTTTTGTGCCTGCAATACATAGGCCTAATGGTATGGTCCAAATTCTTGATAGGCCGGGACAACGCTCGTCTGGACTAAGTTGGCGTTTAAAATTAAATGTTTTAAACTTAATCCAAGCTGTGTTTCATAACAATGGACTCGCTCTAATTCCTCGTAAAAAGCTGAAACTGAAGCTGATCAAGTACCTCAAATTTAATTGGAACTACAGCCTGTGCAAATTAGACTGACGCAGACAAGCAAAAGGTGATGCTGACAATTGGAACTACCGTAACTGTGTTCACCGCTGTGATATCAACTTCTTAATATGTTTACACTGTGCTTCATGTTGACTTGGTTACCGGAATTGTGTGCGTGTTGAATTAAGTAATATTGCAATCATGTTCTATATTTGATACATCATCATAGCTGATGGGCAATTCCATGTTACTCACATTACACTTTTTTGCTACAGTTCTTTTTGGAAGTGCTATAATTTGCTATACATGTAGATCATGCTTGACAAAAAGTTTTTTCTGCAGTAGTTACACAAGACCCAGCACTAAAAATGTATGCAATCAAAAGTGCAATACAGGACATGACTTGCGAGTAAGGGACCGTTCATTATTTTTACCAGAGACCGGGAAAGGGGGTGTGGGGGGGGGGGGGGGGGTGTAGCTGAAAGAAAGCAACAGCAAAAAAAAACATGACCCCCTTCCCTGGATACTAAAATGTTATGACCCCTCCCCTCTGGAATGTAGAAAAAAAGTTATGATCCCCCCCCCCCCCTTTTTTTTACAACACATAGGCTTACAATACAATAAGCATTAGGGTGCATCGTCTCCCCCTTTTGTCAACCAAATTTAATGTAGCTAGTCTTAAAATGTGCTAAATGTTAAAATAATAAGATTCCCAAAATTTAAATTCATTCCGAGTTCGTCTTCTGGGTCCTCCGTGGCCCTAAAGTTTGAATGAATAACCTATGGGAACATTGCGCAATAGCCATATGGCAGCTATACATTTTCTCAAGTAATTAATGGTACATACAATGGCTGCCATGAATTTTAGGCTCATGATTACAATGGTATGTACCCGGAGTCTGTTTTTAATCACATTTAAATTTTAAATTCAAATGAATATAGCATATTCGCCACAATAATGAATAGCTGCCATGTGATATGACAGGCTTTTTACAAAAGCGTAATGTACTGCCATTTACAAATAATGGCTGTATTTTAACTATATTTTAAAGCACACTGGCTCTATAATGTAAGTGTCTTGAGGAGGGTAGTTGGGTAGTCCTCTGCAGCTTGTGCATCTGAAGCTAGTCAACTTTGTAGCCCTTTCTCATCAAATCATTACTTCAGCCAACCAATGCTTGGCACCACAATCTGATCCCATGATCCCAGTGAGAGAAACATTTTTCTCAGGCGTCGTGGTTTTCGGATGGCAGCGGTTCTCATAAGATGTGAATAGAAGGAAAATAGATTAAAAAAAATGGTCTAAAAAGTCGACTATAATCAGAAGCAGGATCTAGACCTTCCACAATCTGGTTGCCAGACAGAGGTGAGATGGCGAGGGTCAAGCCCAGTAGTAAGCTGGGGCCACTACCCTTGCCAGTAGGGAAGGACTGCATCCAGGGGCTGCCACATGCTAGGAGGCATCTTAAAGACAACTCCCGATTCCAGGAGGACAACTTGCGATTGCCGCAGGACGATTCATGGTCGATTAAGGGACAGCTCGTCCCAGGGGCTGGAAAATACCAGACCTGGACGAGACTCCTGAGGGCCAGCCAGTAACAGGAAGCACCTGAGAGAGGCTCTAACAACCTGAGGGCCAGCTAGAGTGGTGCTCCACAGAAGATCCAAACTAAATTTTTTTTGGTGGGCTTATTAGCAACAAAAGAAAAAAATAGTGATCTGTGGTACACCACTCCTATGGCCCTCAGGCCATGAGGGAGATGCAGAGCCTCTCTCAGGTGCTGTCTGTTACTGGCTCAGACTGGCCCTCAGGATTCTCCACCGGGCCTGTCTCATCCGGCCCTTGTGGGACGAGAAGTCCATCGTTGACCATGAGTCTTCCTGAGGTGACCGAAAGTTGTCCACCTGCAATCATGAGCCGCCTTTGAGATGATTACGAGCTTGTGAGGCTGGCCAACCAGCCCACCACCCTCCTGGAAGCAGTCCTTCTACTTCTGGGCTTGACCCTCACCTTCTGGCTGGTGACCAGACTGTGGAAGGTCTTCCTGCTTCAGATGCACAAGCTGCAGAGGACAACCTAACTACCTTCCTCAAGACACTTAGACCCAGTGTGCTTTAAAATATAGTTAAAATACAGCCATTATTCATAAATGGCAGTTCTATGCTAAATAAGCATGTCATATCACATGGCAGCTATTTATTTTTGTGATGTTAATGTCATATTCATTTGATTTTTATCTTCAAGTTTGATTGAAAACAGACTCCAGTTACATATCATTGTAATCATGATTCTAAAATCCATGGCAGCCATTGTATGTACCACTGATCACTTAAGAAAATGAATAGCTGCCATATGGCTATTGCGCAATGTTCCTGTAGGTTATTCATTCAAACTTTAGGGCCAAGGAGGACCCAGAAGACCAACACCGAATGAATTTAAATTTTGGGAATCTTATCATTTCAACATTTGGCACATTTTAAGACTATTGTAGCTACATTAAATTTGGTTGACAAAAGGGGGAGACGATGCACCCTAATAAGCATATACACAAATGAAGGGGTGGGTGCAATAAATTTAACTTTATTGCATCCACCCCGTCAATTACGATTTTTTGAGAATACTATAAAAATATACAACATCAATTATTAACACACTTTTGTTTTTTGTTGAATATAGTGTCAATTATCTAGGAAGCACCTTTTTTGGGGGGGGGGGGGGGGGGGGGGGTGGGCTTAAAAAAAAATAGTTTTGAAAATATTGACAAAAAGTGCCCAATTTTTTTTTTTTATCTCAAACATTTTTGGCACTTTTTGGTCAATATTTTCGAAACTAAAAAAATGTAAGCCAAAGAAAAAAAGTGCTTCCTAGATAATTGACTTTAGATGATTTTGGTGAAATTTTGAAATTTTGAATCAAAAACTGATTTTGTTAGGTTGTCTGAAAATTCGTAAAAATTCCTTCAAATTTGAACTTCTACAAAACATCGATTTAGTAAAAATATTGACATTTTCCACCATTTAAACCTAATGTTCTAAGAATAATACACGGGCGTGTGACCTAAAATGCGAGATACTATTATGAACAATCAAATTAAACTATCATTGCAGATTCAATTTATATTGTCACAATGTAAAGAAATTGGAAGAAAACTGAAATTTAAATGATCGTAAGATTGGCCTTTTGTTTACATTTTTAGGTATTGTTTTTCGCGTCTTCGTCGCGGAAATTAAGCCGCGCGTCTAGTATTACGCACGGGAAGATTCAGCGCGCGACGCAATGATCGAACAACTGTCGCAGCATTTGAAAAGTGCGGAACTCCGCTTTATTTCCCGCCAAATAACCATGCGCCTCAAACTTACCAAGACAACAACTTTAAATCACCCAAAAGAACAGTAAATAATCGCTTCCGATTTGGCCACATTAAATTAATTGTTTATCTCAAAGCTCCTCTCCTGTTGTAAAACTAATGCGGAATGGGGGTTTTTCATTTTTTTTTTTTTTTTTTTAAATATAAAATATTGAAATCCTTGTAAAAGTGAACTTTTGTATAAAGATGATGTGATCAATGAAAATCTGAAAAATCTGTGAAATTTTGGGATTTAAAAAAAAAAAAAAAAGTTTTTTCAGATTTTTTTCTTCTTCTAATGCGCATCAATAAACTAACGTGCGCGGGAGCTTTGAGACAAACAATTAATTTAATTTGGCCTTAGTAACTTATGATGGTAATAGAATACATATAAAAGTATAAAATAATAGAGAAATATGAAATTCAATTTTTGAAAGTGCTGGGTTGACACTGCCCTTAAGGGGACCATGGGCGTATAACAAAATTGATCAAAAAAACAATTTATATATGGTTTGAAATATTTACAAAAAAAAGTTATAACCTTCGTTTAATTTCCTAAAAATGTATGACCCACCCCTGTTTCGTCCCCCCCCCCCCCCCCTCCCACTCAACCTGGAGAAATAATGAACGGTTCCTAAGAAGGAAAAAACTTTCGTTACTCACGTTTCATTTTTGTTGACGTCATACAATGGCAACAAGCCTCTATTCACAAAGTGTCCTCATACAGGATAAATTTGGAAAAAAGTGTTATGGTTGATAATAGTTACCTGTACTAGGGTGCATCGTCTCCCCCTTTTGTCAACCAAATTTAATGTAGCTAGTCTTAAAATGTGCCAAATGTTGAAATAATAAGATTCCCAAAATTTAAATTCATTCGGTGTTGGTCTTCTGGGTCCTCCGTGGCCCTAAAGTTTGAATGAATAACCTACAGGAACATTGCGCAATAGCCATATGGCAGCTATACATTTTCTTAAGTGATCAGTGGTACATACAATGGCTGCCATGGATTTTAGAATCATGATTACAATGGTATGTAACTGGAGTCTGTTTTCAATCAAACTTGAAGATAAAATTCAAATGAATATGACATTAACATCACAAAAATAAATAGCTGCCATGTGATATGACATGCTTATTTAGCATAGAACTGCCATTTATGAATAATGGCTGTATTTTAACTATATTTTAAAGCACACTGGGACTAAGTGTCTTGAGGAAGGTAGTTGGGTTGTCCTCTACAGCTTGTGCATCTGAAGCAGGAAGACCTTCCACAGTCTGGTCACCAGTCAGAAGGTGAGGGTCAAGCCCAGTAGTAGAAGGACTGCTTCCAGGAGGGTGGTGGGCTGGTTGGCCAGCCTCTACCACAAGCTCGTAATCATCTCAAAGGCGGCTCATGATTGCAGCAGGTGGACAAATTTCGGTCACCTCAGAAAGACTCATGGTCAACGATGGACTTCTCGTCCCACAAGGGCCGGATGAGACAGGCCGGTGGAGACTCCTGAGGGCCAGCCTGAGCCAGTAACAGACAGCACCTGAGAGAGGCTCTGCATCTCCTCATGGCCTGAGGGCCAGAGTGGTGTGCCACAGATCTCTATTTTTTCTTTTGTTGCTAATAAGCCCACCAAAGAGAAAATTTAGTTTGGATCTTCTGTGGAGCACCACTCTAGCTGGCCCTCAGGTTGTTAGAGCCTCTCTCAGGTGCTTCCTGGTACTGGCTGGCCCTCAGGAGTCTCGTCCAGGCCTGGTATTTTCCAGCGCCCTGGGACGAGCTGTCCCTTAATCGACCATGAATCGTCCTGCGGCAATCGCAAGTTGTCCTTCTGGAATCGCGAGTTGTCTTTAAGATGCCTCCCAGCGTGTGGCAGCCCCTGGATGCAGTCCTTCCCTACTGGCAAGGGTAGTGGCCCCAGCTTACTACTGGGCTTGACCCTCGCCCTCTCCCCTCTGTCTGGCAACCAGATTGTGGAAGGTCTTGATCCTGCTTCTGATTAAATTCGACTTTGTAGACCATTTTTTAAAATCTATTTTCCTTCTAATCATATCTTATGAGAACCGCTGCCATCCGAAAACCACGACGCCCGAGAAAAATGTTTCTCTCACTGGGATCATGGGATCAGATTGTGGTGCCAAGCATTGGTTTGGCTGAAGTTATGATTTGATGAGAAAGGGCTACAAAGTAGGCTAGCTTCAGATGCACAAGCTGCAGAGGACTACCCAACTACCCTCCTCAAGACACTTACATTGAAGAGCCAGTGTGCTTTAAAATATAGTTATAATACAGCCATTATTTGTAAATGGCAGTAGGGCCTACATTATGCTTTTGTAAAAAGCCTGTCATATCACATGGCAGCTATTCATTATTGTGGCGAATATGCTATATTCATTTGAATTTAAAACTTAAATTTGATTAAAAACAGACTCCGGGTACATACCATTGTAATCATGAGCCTAAAATTCATGGCAGCCATTGTATGTACCATTAATTACTTAAGAAAATGTATAGCTGCCATATGGCTATTGCGCAATGTTCCCATAGGTTATTCATTCAAACTTTAGGGCCACGGAGGACCCAGAAGACGAACTCGGAATGAATTTAAATTTTGGGAATCTTATTATTTTAACATTTGGCACATTTTAAGACTAGCTACATTAAATTTGGTTGACAAAAGGGGGAGACGATGCACCCTAACCTGTACGGTAGGTCAAAAACCTCAAATCATGACCATTCTCGGCTAGTATGGTTTGACCATTTTATTTCATTTCTATAGACCTTTTAGAAAAAAATAGCCTCCATCCCTCGCAAAAGTGTTGGGAACTCCCAGGAGACAGCAAAATCCAAATTGGCCACCATACAGGGGCCCAAAAATTCAAATTGCTTTAATTAAGTTATAAAAAATAGCAAATTGTTCGACTGAGCACAAGGATCCCGAAAAGTACAGTTTGCCTAACTTATGTTGGTTAACGAGTTATCGGGTAAAAGTAATCCGAGCGTACAAGCGCTATTTTAGCATACCCAAGCATCACGCGTACGATTCACAATGCATCGTGTTGAGCCGTGCAAGATTTTTGCGGGCCCACGCTCTTCTGAATCCATTCGCTGCTGTAAGTGTATAAGGACAGGATCAGAAGTTTGTCACAAGGTTGAAAGAATCCTATGGATTCTCCTCCATTGAAACGTTGTTAGATAGCAGGGGTTTAAGGGGGGACTCAAGGAAGTTTTTGACCTGATTTTTTTGAATTTTTGTCATTGTTGTAATTATTGAAATATTAATCAAATTATCAAATGCATAAAGTATACATTTTTGGAAAGAAAATGGATCTTCTCAATAACTTGTTTTAAATGTGTTTGTAATTTTAAAAACTACATTGTGTATGTATTTTTACCTTTTACCATGTATGTATTTCTACCTTTTACCGTGTATGTATTTTTACCTTTTACCATACCGTACATGTAATTCTACCTTTTACCGTGTATGCATTTTTTACCTTTTACCGTGTATGTATTAAATTATGAATGTATTTTATTCTGTAAAGCGCTGTGGTACCTCATTGTGTAAGAGCGCTATATATATTTTGTATTGTAATACCCAAGACTTAAGGCTAGATCCTCATGCTAACACCAATATGAAATATTAGCTCATGTTAATGTAAGACCGCTCCGAATATCGGTAACACGCGTTACGAAAAAAGATGCACTAAAAAAATCCCAACTTTGTTTTGCTTGTGTATTTCAACTAACCAACCTACAATCAATTGGTCACTACTGTATTAAGCAAGTGGGTATGTCCATGAAGTTGAGCCAAAAAGTGTGACATGAGGTCAAAATTTCAAAATTGTTCAATTGTTAATCTGATATTATTTTTAGGTCCGACAATATCCATACTTTTGAAAAATAGTGAACTTTTTCCTCTCAAGTATGAAAATAATCATTGATTGCAGGTTAGTTTCAGGTTATTATGATAAAAATACCTATGCTACATGGACACCATTCTGACACTTCTCCCTTTTATTAAATTTAAATAGTTCAGGTTACTCACCATTCTTATAGATTTATATTGCACTTTCATGGTCAGATTCATAAAAGCACACAATTGATACTA
This sequence comes from Ophiura sarsii, assembly GCA_035610835.1. NCBI lineage: Eukaryota > Metazoa > Echinodermata > Ophiuroidea > Amphilepidida > Ophiuridae > Ophiura > Ophiura sarsii. The sequence goes on along the minus strand of CM069447.1, from coordinate 58,737,343 downwards.
CTCTACATCACAAAAAGTGATATGATGCTTTGCAAATTGAGGGTTGTGGGGTAATTTGGTTCAAGCCTTTTTGATGTAGTATTTATGTCTGTAATCAATAAGGATTGCTTCTGACACACATATTTTGTATAATTTTATCATCACTGATAACTGTTTAACTGATTTAGTAACATTACAATTAAATAAAAAGTAAAAGCTTCTGTCCATACGGCTAAACATACAAGAAATTTACCTGATGCTACATGGACACCATGTCCTGTAGCATAGGTATAAATTCTATTGTTTTACAGATACCTAACATAAAATAAAGTAAGACACATTTCACTTCCTCTTTATATCAATAGCCACTACAATTACTACTAAAAATAAGAGTGATGTATAGAATTTTTTTAATTTGATACCCAATATCTACATGTACTTGATTACCGGCACTACATGGACACAGTGTCCATGTAGCATCAGGTACATTGTTTTGGTAAAAATGGTATCAAATATTGTGAGTTATCTCACTAAAAACTGTCATGTTATGTTATTTCCCATATATTTTCAAGTAGAATTGAAATATTTGAAAAAGAATTATGGGTGCCATCATTATAAACTAATTACCTTGTCCCTAAGCTACATGGTAATACCGGCACTACAGGTGGACACCTCGCTTGTTTTCAGTTTTTTTGCTGTCTTTAATAAAACCAATTACCCCAAAACTGGTCCCAATGAGAACCTCTAGTAAAACACTTAATTGCAGGGAGCCATTCATTTCAGTATGTGAAAGGATCTTTTTACTTGAGAGGGGCAATCATTGTAAATGTACCTATGCTACACCGGACACCTTGTCAAAAATCAGTGACGTTTCCTCAAATAATTTTAAAATAACATCATCTATGGGTACAGTTGATGTTCATACTTTCTTATGAATGTGATACGGTAATTTAGGACCCAAATCAGTGGGTTCAAATGTCATCTGTATTGTTGGTGAGCTTAAATACCGATGCTACATGCTTTTTTGGGGTGGACTCCTTTCTGTAGCATAGGTATGGCAATTTCCCGAAGACGTCATATCAAATTGGCCGATTTCTGTTCTTTCATAATCTACTTAAAGGTGAATTGGAACATATATTCATAGATTATGTAGTAATTTTATGATTTTATGACATTTATATTTACAAAATTATGCTTTGCATTTTTTCTATTTTCATGTCACACTTTTTTGACTAAAAAAGGGCCGGACACCAACTATTAATGAAGCATAAAAAAAATTACAGGGGAGCTATAACTTTCATTTGACTTTTAAAAGACATGTTAGTATGAGGTCTTTCTAAATTATATTACTTGTGAAAATAAACTTCAGGCAAACTGTCAGAAAATGCATTTATCCTACACAAATCAGCACAATTTCTTAAATTGCCCAACTTCATGGACATACCCATGTACCTTTATAAGGTTTATAAAACTAGGATACCGGTACAAGAATTAAAGTTCTCATTTTTTTGTAAAATGCAAAATAGTCGGTAACACGCGTTAAACTTTGTCCAGCCATAATTTACTAACCTTAGATTCTTTATTACATTTCTAAATTAAAATTAATTTTGACTTAGGCAATTGAACTAACATATTAACCATAAATAGTAATAAATTACACTTGAAAAATTGAGGTTATAGCACGTTTTCCTGAATATGAGTTTGGTAACACGCGTTACGACATTTTGATGGCCTATTGTAGAGTGGTGGTTATGAATTTATCTAATTGTTTACTATTTTTAAATAGGGCCTAACTAGTAGAATTAAAATTATAAGTGGCGTAAATTAAAACCAAATCAATAAAGTAAATATTTTCAAAGAGGTGTTGCTCCGGTAACACGTGTTACCATTTTTGGGGTAAGAAAAAAAAAATCATAGTAAACATTAGCCAAATGTTGTAACAATTTTTTCCTGAACCTTTGCATGAGCTTTGAACAACAAAGAGGTAAAAATAAATCTTTTGGAGCAATTTTCAGTTTTTTTGCTCCGTCACATTTTCATGGAATCGCCCATATGTGGCCACGAAGTTTGTGGCTGCATGTGCGCTGGGGAGTTAGCTCAGTTGATAGGGGTACAGACTGGGGTGCGAATGGTCCCGGGATCGAATCCCGTGGGGTGCTCGGTGATTTTTCGGATTAACAAAATTGTACTTTTTCTCCCTCCCCCCGATACATGCAAAAACATAGCCGTGGGAGTTAGGGTTAAAACACACAATTTTTCAATGTTCCATAAACCTAACCTGATCAGACCATACAAAATCATCCAAAATAAAACTCCACACGTGTGCTGCTGCATTGGCTCGATTACGTCACCTACCGCAGGCATATGTGGCCACAAAGTTTGTGGCCGCATATGCGCTGGGGAGTTAGTTCAGCTGATAGGGGCACAGACTGGGGTGCGAATGGTCCCGGGATCGAATCCCGGTGGGTGGGGGGGGGGGGGGGGGGGTGCTCGGTGATTTTTCGGGTTTAAAAAATTGTACTTTTTCCCCCTCCCCCCGATACATGCAAAAACATAGCCGTGGGAGTTAGGATAAGACACTAACTTAGGGACGATTTTTTTTTTTTAACCTAATCTAATATTTTTTGAAATTTTGACCAAAAAGCATTATCGTAATCCCACCAAGTTCCCCGAAGGCGGGACACAATTTAACGACCAGTAAACAGACATCCCAAAGTCCGCGACCACATAACCCATGGAAATTTGAAAGTACCAGCGAACCTATCGTGAAACTCAATGACAAGATTTTTTTCATTGGATTGCTTTCATGTTTTGTAAGGTCCAAAATGAAAATGATACTGCAATTTCAATAGATGCAAGCACCCCCCCCCCCCCCCCCCCCTCCCAAAAAAAACAATGTTGATGTGATCACACTTCAAACTCCGCCCATCTGTCGCACGCTCAGTTGTACAGGGCTGTGAGAGGCCACAAATAAAAAAAAGTGGAAAACAGACAAAAACGAGGAAAAACAGCGTAAAATTGGGCGAAAATGCCAAATATTGAAATTCTGAAATACTGAAAAGGAAAGAAAAGGCTGACATTTTGACATAAGACAAATTTAAAAAAAGAGGAAATCAGCTTAAAACAGGAACTCACATACCCCTGGTTGTACTTTTGATGAAATGACATCACAGAGTTTAATAATCCGCGATCATCATCAAATAAATAGGCCAAACTTTAACTGGTTCAAACGAAAGAAAAGTACCCCAAAACAACTGTGCATTGCAGGGTTTAAAATACTTTTGGGGCTATGAGGGCTATTTTGAGCAAGGCCAAAAATTGTCCCTTTAGTAATGTACCGTATATTTTACCATACACAAACATTTGCTCAGCCCCATGTTTTTTGAGCCTGTCAAAATTGTCATTTATAGGCCTAGCAGCTACGTAAAAATACAGTTGATTCATGCTATTTATACATGTAGCCTATGGTTTTATTCTACGGTATATCAAATATCCACCTAAATTACAGGATTGCCCCTGTATACGAATACAGAAGGCGGACACATACTCGGATCGTAACACTCTGAATGCTCTGATCGACAATAAGGCCTAATTCCTATTATTGTGCCCATCGACATTGATTAGGTAGCCTCATCACATAAAAAGCAGGTGGGCATTACAGGCATACCTTTTTGAATGAATGGGCCAGATATAATTAGGAGTAAAAAATTGACTGGGTCGCACCCAACCAAATTTTCTAGCAACGACCTGCTGTTGATTTCAAACTTTTGATTCTGAAGACTGTCAAGCAATACATGTAGGTGTGAGTGTGTTAATTGATCCATCTTCACAAAAAGGTAATCTCAACTTAGAGATGACAATGGGGAAAAAAGACCTACGCACGTTGTTTGAGGAACATATACGTTGTGGTGTTTGAGGAACGTATACGTTGTGGTGTTTGGTCGCTTCATAGCAGTGCAGGGGTCACATGTGTACAGAACAAAATAATTACCGTACACAAGAATTTAACAAATAAACCATTTTATCATAAATTAAATTTATTAGGCCTATATTTATGAAAAAAATGAATTAACCGTAAATGTCTTGTTTCATTTATTTTGAAGTTGTCTAGTATAGCGTGCTACCCAGTGCACCGTAGAAATATCCATTTAAATTAAACCTAGTCTTTAACTTAACTCTTTACCTGACATAGACGCATTAATACGTCAACACCAAACATCGGAAGTATGGCAAACCATACCTTTTTGGAATCCTTGTGCTCAGCCAAACAATTTGGTATGCCTTTTAGTGTAATTGAAGGCATTTGAATTTTTGTACCCCTGTATGGCGGCCATTTTGGATTTTGGGCTTACGGTATATTTGTCGTGCTGATCGTACACGATTCTGGTCGTTGCGCCATAACCGTTTGTTAGTTAGCTAGTTTAAATTATGTTGTGATTATTTATGGGGCACTAAGAGATGTGTTGGATGGAGGCTGCGCCCTCAATTATGATAAAAACTGGGATTAGTTAATTGTATTACATGTATTTGAAACACGTGAAAAATGCTCGTGCAGCCGGGACGAGCATTTTAAGTCCAACAGTATCCCACTGCAGTACGTGTGATACATAACGCGAACCATATTTGCATAGTGGGTGTTTTTCAATAAATAGCGATGATATTGTTTTAATCAAGTTTTAATTTGCTGTGTTTTTGTTAGAAATAGCAATTGTTGATGTTCATCTTGAATTCTGGAGTAAATTTTTAAACATATTACAATTTTCAACACCACTTAATGTGTCCCTTTAACACAAATAATTATTTTAAAAAATAGGCCTAGCTAAACTAGGCCTGTCAAATAATGATTGAACAAACACGCAGGCAGCATAAAGATGATGATCGCGTCCAAAATTGTCACACTTATGGATGTGTGCGCTTCACGCAATATAATTATGCAATACGCTGCTTCATGTGTTCGTTCGTTCAATCATTCTGATTAAGTCCATGGTTCAATTCATCATCATCATCTACCTATACTGTGCATACCTCTTATTGAGTATACTCGCACAATGTATCCCTGGAACCTAGGAATACAAACTTGTAACTGTAGGTAACAGACCCGGGATGATCCCCTACTCTTTACGATGAGGTCTGCAACTATTTAACGTCAGGGCTGTCAACTTTTGGGATTTGCTGGGAGGGAGAGATACAGACTCAAATTTTTTTCTCGTAAAACATGCACAATTTTTCCCCGTCAGCAGCTGAAATCCTGATAAGTGGTGGTGGGGAGGGGGGGGGGGGGGGGGGGGGGGGGGGGGGGGGGGGGGGGGGGGGGGGGGTAGCGGTGATGTTTTTGCATGGTCAAAATCGTAAATGTACCGACGGAAGCTAGTATAAGGGTGTTGATACACATTTGAATTGAGGTAATTTTGTTGAGGCGGGAGATTTTATATGCTATGCGGGAGTGCGGGAGAAAGAGTGTCTATGCGGGAGACTCCCGCCTAATGCGGGAGAGTTGACAGCCCTGTTAACGTGTTCAGGGTGAGCGTCTGAATACACGGGACCAACGGCATACGTGAATCTCCGAATCACGGCGAACTGACTGACACTCACCGTATAGACCTGCACGTTGTACACAGTGAAGGATAGAGGAGAAATTCTATAATTATATAGATCATCAGCTAACCACGGAAAGAAGATCCGATATTAAACTAACCTAACTGAATTAAGACTTGATTGTAGAATTTCCGACCTACCTGTAGATAGGAACTTATTGGGATATGTACAAAGCATCCTGGTCTCAAGGCGACTTGAACCCACGATCCTGTGATTGAAAGAATATTCCCGACCGACTATCAGCGCGCTATACTCTGTTTGGCCATCTCGAGACAGTGACGTAACTGGACAGGCGCAGCTTTTTTACGCACGCGTGTGTATCTTCCGTCTTTCAACGCTCGTGTTTGTACGCCAGCGCCGAGAGTATGCGCCCCCAGGGGGGGGGGGGGGGGGGGGGGGTCACTCACGTATGTAAGGCATACGGGGACGTGGCCGCTCCAGTGGTTCGTTTTTTCATGAGACATCCTTAGCAAAACCCCTAAAAATCACCCTTAGAAATGGGTAGGGGTTTGAATCTCCAGCGGCACATCCCCGACCAAACCAAATCCAAATCCCCGGGGTATGCGCGCGCGTTATGTGATGCAATGAGTAGAATACGCGGTTACGTCACTGTCTCGAGATGGCCAAACAGAGTATAGACAGCTCGGCCACCTCTACCTCTAATTATAAATCCATGAAATCCAGAACAGAAGCTGGAAGTGGAAGCCTTGCTTCATCATCACGTATGGCTAATTTAGTATTCAACATGTTAAATGGAAGTGAAGGAATTTTATTTGTACTAAAATATGTTTAAAAATAGCCTTGATACTTACTGCTCACCTTACGGTATATCTTTGTACTGAGTACATCAAGTAGTTCTTGTTTTACTACAGTACCGGAATGCTGCGAATTCGACAGCCTCTCTGTGTAGACCCAATGGTGGCTTTACTATGATTCATGCCTCATCGTAGATACATGAACACTTGCACTACGGTACCTGGGACTACTCTCTGTGTGGTGTTTGCACGGCAGTAAAGTGAAAAATTCTCAGCGATACACACTGCCATAGTGAGATGATTATAAGATAAATAACCCAGATGTGATCTAGATGATTACCACATTCAGAAATCATGATGTTGATGCGTTTTATAACTCATTCAGCCCATCAGAATACCCGACAAATCGCCCGGTTTACACACGCGTAATTAACCGACTTCAATACTTCATTCAATATTTCGGCGACTATTTAGCGTATTCTGGTTGGTTTCAAAATTCTTTTCTACGATAAGCCAAGGAAACACCACGAACTATAAAACGAGGGAAATTGTTAAATTTTGACCAAAAATAAGTATCAAAATTAAAGACAGGGAATAATTGTTGATAAAACATTCACAATTTATTTGCAAATGGTTTCCAAACACCGTCCTAAAATTAAATGAAGATATAATCAGTAGAACTGGAATAATCCAACAAAAACCGAGTGTCTCCCTAATGACGTTTTGAAACGATGGATAATAATACAATTAATAATGGTCCTTTTTTCCCAAACCTGCCATTATAAAAGTATAAATCAATTCTTTAAAAAAACTTCTTAAATGTATTATCATACATCTAGACTACACCATATGTATGATTTCCGGCCTCACGAATTATTTTGTCTACCTGTAGTGAATACCCAAAACGTTAGGGAGACACGAAAATGTCTCCCTAACGAAAATGTCTCCCTAATGACGGTTTGAAACACCGAAATGTCTCCCTAAGTCCAATTTATATACATAATAATAATAATAATAATAATAATAATAATAATAATAATAATAATAATAATAATAATAATAATAATAATAATAATAATAATAATAATAATAAATTACATTTGTTAAGCGCACATACAAAAGTTTCGATGCGCTGTACAATAAAAACATAAAAAGCTTTTAAAAAGCACAAACAAAATATACAAGTGTGCTCATAGGAATAAAAGTGCAATGAGATATATATAAAACTAAACCAAACAGAGCATAATATACATTATAAAAGCAAACACATGTCGGTATAAATCATAATAAACGATTTTATAAATGTCTCGAATGCTTTCATTCTAATAAACAAATATTAACATTTCATAAAATCGTCGAGAACAGACACGCCTTCCAATAAGATTTTACGATATGATCATTTAAACAACGCCTCCCCTATTTTCAGCCCGACGCTCGCCTTCTGACCGCCTCCGAGCACGTGTACGTGTAATTTTCGGAATCGAAAAATCATCATTTTGCAATATCCTGAGCAAAGAAAAAGAGATTATCTTTCATTTTATTTTAAAAAAATGCTACCCTCACGCCAAACTAATTCCCAAAGGACCCCAATTAATCACAAAACCGAGTTTTGTTTTTGCCGGAACTTACTATACCATTACACAAAACGAGGAGTAATTTAGTGCTGACGCCCCTAAAACGTGGTGTTATATGTTTATTTTAGCGGCTGATTGATGCATCGGTATTTAACTCACTTCGTTGATAATGTTATGAATCTGATGAAACGCGCCTCAAAGTTAAAAGTCAATACTTTCAATATTTATAAAAAAATATTGTTCAGACAAGATATGCACAAATATATGTTCAAAACATTAATATATACATGTTTTAAACAAATCTCGCCCTGTTGTACCGTCTTAGAAATAGCATCAACTATACGTATTCTCGTTTATCTGAGTTTCGTACTTTCCTGTTCATTCGATAGACGGCAGGATGGAGACTTTCGCGGTGTGCATGACAGCCAAAGTTGTCTCCAAAGTTGTGCAAAGCAGAGTTGCAACGATAAATCATACTGATGATTTTTCAACTTTGTTCACGCTACAAAATCTTGAGGAATGTGTGTTGACCGAAGTGTTTGTCTCCCGCGGTCCAGATGGACCGTGGCAGAATGAGAAAGACAAATATTAAAATTAATTTTACAAAATCCGACCGACCGACCCCAAATCCCGATTTTGTTTACTTGAGGGCAGCACAATCTATAAATACAACAGAAAACGGCAGAAGAAAAAAACACAACCACGCTGTATGTGTGCATCGAACGAAATATCTCTAAACATTTTGTTAGTGTTTTTGTGTTTGTTTGTGGTTTATGTTATGTTTATTTGGGTTTGTTTACATTTTATGTAGATATCAATGTATCTCTGTTCGAGAGATGTGCCTAAAAAAAGAGCATTGGAATTCCAATTATTACACATGAACTACGGCCATTGCTTGCATATGTGAAGTGTTCCCGTTTAAAAAGAACACATCGTACAATTGTTGGAGCATCTCTTTAATGTGCAATTCTTGAAATAGAAGACATTGCATCATGGTCGTCCCAATGTGGCGTGTAACATGAGCACACATATTGAATGTGCAAAATGCATGAATAGTATTAATGGAACGGAACGCTAATATCCTCCCTTGCTTTGAATGTATATGACTGTGGTTAAGAAATTCGTCTGCTATTCATTGAAGTCCATTCTTCAACAAGTACGCACTGCAAATTTGTCCTTTCTAACGAGTGTCGTATATTGAGAGCACTAGTTTCATAAGGTATTATTATATTATATAAGCCCGTCTACCAGGGTTTCCACTGGGCTCCTAGCCTCTCCTCCATATTGTATTATTATTTGTGTGTAATAATTTTGCTGAATCAATTGAATTTAATTGAGGTATTCAACTTGAAGCAATTGGTAATTATGCTTGACAAATGCATGATGTGACTTAAAGGTAGATGTTCCGATTTTCAACTTGAAGTTTTTTATTCTACATGAAAGGTCATCCTTAAAAGAGTTGTATTCCAAAGTTTGAGTTGCATAACTCTAATGGTTCTTATTTTAGACGCACAAGATGCCGTGAAATGTGCCCATTGAGTTGTACACAAACTAATTGGTGGTTAACCACCTTTCGCGGTAATTCGATGTTATTTCACCGATATCTTCGTAATCATACTGATTTGGACCGTCAAATTTCAATATGTTAATCAGAAAAATATGATATTTCATATGATATGAAAATCTCTATATGTTTGAGAAAAATCTGTGTTATGAAAATGTGATCGGGTCATATACCTTTAATATTGTTCATGTATTAAAGAAAACAAGAACAAACAAAACGTGGTAAGCTCCAAGAATGAATAACATTGTAATGCTATATGCATACTCTTTAAGAATTATATTGAAAAAAGTAAATGATTGCTATATTTCTACACATATTTTATGGCACATGGTTTGAATATTAATTTAAGATGTTCTGATTAATTAGTTATCTTCTTAAGTACACTAAAAAATTCAATATTATAGGGATACTTTGACTAATTCTCTGAGGATCCTACGTTTATCTTCGTCGTTGTATGAGACTCTCATGTAATACATTTAAAAGACAGGATACATTTAGTGCATATCAGGTTTACCATGACAAGTAGTCTGATCTTAGGGTCACGTGTGCTTGAACGATAGTTTAAGGGTAGGCCCCTCGACAATATCATGGTCAATGGTCAAATGTATGGCAGTGATTAATCTTCTTTTAACACTCCCATATAATAGTATTAACATTATCTAATTATCTAATCTGATCGGCTATAAAGGTATATAAAACATCATAAATGACTTCCAGCAAATACTAAATCGTCGGCAGAATGCCAGGACGTCCTGACATTTCAGTTATGTTACAGAAGAGTAATTTGTGTGTGTTTTATCGACTGTAGTCAAATTCATATTGTGTTACACTAATTTGTTGTTAATTTATAAATAATAAAATGGTGTAAGTGCACACGGTTAAAACTCTAGAATGCAGGAACGTCGTAAGTATCACTTTGGACGTTATTGCATTCTGAGGAAAAACGAGTGCCAATATAGGAGTGCCAAAGCAAGAACGTCATATGTGGTACTGACGACGTTCTTGGTTTTCTGTAAAAAAACTCCCACCACAAATAATCTAGCCTGCAATACTGACGTAAGTTGTAGATACGATGTTATTGCACGCGACCATTTTAGATTCTGTGAAATACGAGTGTAAAATGCAAGAACGTCGTATGTGATACTTACGACGTTCTTGGTTTTCTGTGAAAAAACTCCCAACACAAATAATCTAGCTTGCAATAATAATACTTAAGTTGTAGATACAATGTTATTGCACGCGACAATACAATTGTACTACACACACAATCTTGTCTTAATTACAAAATATTGTTAAACATGTGTGCAATATATTCTTCCAAAATAGGTAAACAGTCAATTTCACTACACATTACGACGTCCTTTTATTCTGCCGACGAACAGTGCCATATATGTACATTGTCTTATGGCTTTCAAGCGAACGGAAATCGTTAGACTGGGAGCGAAATAGAATAATGAAGGCCATTGATACATCCCGAGTTCTGTCCATCGAGAGTCGCATTCTCCAAATGTCGTGTTCTATGAATAGATTAAACGGAACGTTATTATAACTTAATAAAACGAATACAAACTGAACATCAGAAGTAACTGGCAGCTAGTAATGGCACTGCCAATGAGACAATAATTGCCGTATCAGCTGTCGTTGTGACAAGTACTTCAACCACAAGGGGCACACATACTCGAACAAATTCAAGGCAATCACCTCCCATCTAGCCAAGTGCCACGATGTTGTCAACGGCAGGGATGGAACATGTTTGATATTAAGGACATAAGCCTGTAGTATTAGAGTGAGACAACGACCTCCAAAAGAGGAGCGTTATTGACTTCCTTTCGACAGGAATTAGGCTTAGTTGCGATGTCAGTACTCGGGGATTAAGCGTAAGGGGGCTTTACTTTATGTAATGGCGCCATAATTGCATTAGAGAACATTGAACTGCGATTGATAAATACGTTGCGCCGTAAATATTTTTTTCCTGCTTTGTTAAAAGCGTATATTCAGATTACATTAGCTTTTTTGTTTACATCAACATATTTTGATATCAGAAGAAAACACGTATTTTGCTTCAAGGTATTCTATCTGTCGTATTTCTTTACCTTGATTTGTATCTCTGCTGTTTCTTTCTTCATCATCATCATCGAGATCACCGCGGGCCTTTACTTTGAACCGTGACCCAAATAAAAGCAGTCAATATTTGATTTATATACCAAATATATAGATTGTTGTCATTTCATTGGTTTAATTAATTAGATAGGCATAGGATAACATTGAATCATTGCTCTCTGTCTGAGAGCTAGCCTATGAAATGAAAGCATCTGTCAGATGACCTGAGTTGGCCTATTTTCTTCAACATTTTTAAACTTTTCTGAATGAACTTTTGCTTCAGATATCATAGTTAGTGTCCGAAGAATCTGTATAGCTTGGTTAAATAGCTCACACTATTTCTTTTTTCAAGAAATACTGGCTTGAATTTGGACTGCCTTATTCCCGCTACCGTAAAAATGCTGGTCCGTTCTGTTAATCGGTTTTCGAATTTGGAATGGTTTGTCAAGCTATTTTTAATCTTACCGCAAACTTGAAACTGTTAGGTGAATATTTTAACAGCGTATTTGACTTGACTCATTGTAATTAGGCTGTAAGCTGAATCAATGACAACTTTGATGCCTTCTTCGTCAACAAACAAGGTGAAGGGAGGATAAACCGATGCATATTTGTCAGCCATTTCTATGATTTCGTTCACGCTACGAGGACAGAAACTAACGTAAGACCAAAGTGCTTGGATTTTATTTATCGCCGATAAATAAAAGTCAAAGGTCAGAGCTGTCAATCACGGCGTAAAAACATACAGGGTGTCAAAACGAAATCTTTCGCCGTATTATTACGTCCGATCCCGTCAGATCGGGGCCGGGCGATTCGGGTGATTCAACCGGGCGATTCAACCGGGTCACGGACACGGATCGCTTGATTTATAATTCTTGGAGTGTGATGCCATCAAAAATGACTACCCCGGGCATATTTGTTTTTTATGACGTCATATTGAAATTGAAGGCATAGCTTGATTATCCCCTCACTTTTAACCAATCAAATGAGAGGAATATATGTATGCGGTATATTTAATGCTCTAACACAGCGCTTAACAAAATTAAAAAAACACCATTATTGTCAAGGCAACATGCATACTCAATGTAAACAAAAACATACAAGAGAAAAATCAGTACTTGGGAAACAAAATGAGACGGACGGCGCCTATCTGATGCCCACCGTTAATGCTGATTCCAAAGTCGAAGCCAAAGTCAAAATACATGGAAAGTATAGTGTCTTGGCAATTCTTGGCAACAAGGTCCCAGATACCAGTATATGAAACCTAAAGTACTCTTTTACCATTTTAAACAATTAGGTGGTCAACGAACCTGCCGGCTAAGTTGCATGCTTTGTAATCATAAACTTAAAATTTGTGACAGCTGTTTTTAATCAGATTATGGATGAAATATTGTGCAATTCCATAACACGACAATTGTCGGCAGTTAACAGTGCAAGCTGCTGTCTAAATCCCTTCATAGACAATTAAGCGTTATAAACAATTAACTAGTGGTTGTGAAGCCTATGTCTACCTTAATAGGAAAACATTACAACATTGTTTTTAAATCTTATGATGCCACTCACTGGTCAACGAACCTGACAGTTGCTAGCAATTCTCATATGAATGGTGTTCGCTGAACAAGCGCTAAAGCGCGATCCCTTGGTAGGATTTGTAAATCACATGTCTTTAAGCTATATCCATGCTCAATGAGAGAATATACATACACTCTTAGAAGTTCAGGATCAAATACATGAGTAGATTTCCGGCTCACTTTGTTTTGATCCTTTAAGGATCATTTTCGGATCGTTTTGATCCGTTTTCGGATCGTTTTGATCCGTTTCCAGATAGATATCAACAAACGGATCAAATTCACCTTGATCAACTTTGATCTGATTTCCGGATCAATTCGATGAAATAGTTCATTGGTCAATGAGTGACTGACGTCACTCTTTCGCAAACCGATAGACGACAAGCAGACGATCTTTTGAATTCGGTCGCCACAGTTGAAACAAGGGTGAAATACCGCGGTAAGTTATCCAGTCTAATCTGTAAAATGTTACGGTAAAGTAGTTTTATTTTTTATGTTTGAACATGCTCTATTCTTGTGAACAAATTTCTTGTACCTGACCAGTGCCATCAGTACGATTTTCGGTCAAAATGCTCCTCACAAAATGTCACGATCACTGCGATGTACTAGGCCTACACGATGTAGTAAGCTTACTGTACTCGATATATAGTCTGCAGTGTGCACCCGGGGGTGGGGCACTCAATCAATATTAGGTTTCACACCAGGCTCCATCAAAAATACCCCCCTTTTTTTGGCCCGGTGTCACCGAAAGACCCTTGCATGCATGCTTGTTTTTACAATCTGTCACCCGATGACCCCCTATGTTTTCACTTTTTCTTTGATTCAGTTTGATCCTGGAGTAAGATCATAAGCTACAGGTACATCCGATTAAGGATCATTATTTTGATCCGTTTCAGTATCATTTGACAGAAATATTTGATCCCATTTCGGATCAAACTTTTTGATCCTGCTTGTCGGATCACTTTGATCCGGAAAGGGTAAGCTCATATGTGATACCGCTTCTGGATCAAAATTGATCCTTTTCGTCTCATATTTGATCCTGACCTTCTAAGAGTGTAGTCAGAGAAATACAGAGACATACAATCGGGAATTTAATAATGGGTGACTCGAATCAGTTTTTGATTGATGCTAAAGGCCCTGTAACACCATAGCGTATGGCCTGAACGTGGCCTGAACGTATGCCGACGTATTCAAAAAATAGCTAGAAAATTGTCAGAGTCCAAGAACGTCCAAGAACGTCCAACTTCCCAACGAATTGCGTAGGAAAAGTCGACATCGGTGATGGAATGGACGTATCCATAGCGTATCCATAGCGTCTTAAGAGTCAGTCTGTGTAATTTTTTAGAATTGATTCTATCCTTCAAAAAATAGATTTTTCTCATAGCTTGTGTACTGGTAGGCCCTTGGGCACTAACAACCTGGGTGACTTTCAAAAAATAAAAAATCGACCTGTTGCCATGGCAACCCACCAAAAACCAATTTGGGCCATTTTGGACCATATTTGCCCTGAAATTTACTCAAAATTGTCTTATGTCAAGAACTCATCGTAACGAAACGGAATAATACTGGAACCTTCTAATATAATCATCTCAAAGGACAGCTCTTCCCCTACTGACTGCATCATTTAAAGGTAAATATCATACTCCTAAAGGTAAATGCTAAGTATTTAAAGGTTGCCTATTTTCAGTTTTGAAATAAAGGCGATTTTTGACCAAATGTATTACCTTAAAAATAATTCTGCCAGGGATGCCAGAAATTTGTCTTTGCTGGTGTGAGTAGTTACATGCATTGCCCTTTCAAATCTGTAAACAGTAGCTTGGGCAAATGATATTCCTAAGTACAGTGTTGCCAGGAACAACAGCCTTTTTGAAATCTGAGCATTTTGAATAAATAAGCCTTTTTAACCCTATTTGTTATAAAAGCATGTGTTTTTTCAATGATATTCAATTAAAACATATTCTAATAACTCGCTTACATTCTTGTGGTTGATTGCAAAGGGTAATCTGTAATAACAATTCGACCTGTTGCCATGGTAACAACCAAAAACCAATTTTGGCCATTTTGGACCAAATTTGCCCTGAAATATACTCAACATTATCTTATGTCAAGAACTGGCCATACCAAAACAAAATAATACTGGAACCTTAGAATACAATCACCTCAAAGGACTCCTCTTCCCCTACAGACTGCATCATTTAAGGGTGACTATCTTATTCTTAAAGGTAAATGCCAAGTATTTAAAGGTTGCCTATTTTCTAGTTTTGAAAATCAAGGTGATTTTTGACCAAAAGTATTGCCTTAAAAATCTCCTTTTCAGGGGTGCCAGAAATATGTCCTTGCTGGTGTAAGTAGTTCGATGTATTGCCCATTCAGATCAGTAAAAGGTAGCTTGGGCAAATGATATTCCTAAGTACAGTGTTGCCAGAAACAACAGCCATTTTTAAATCTAAGCATTTTTTTACTAAATAAGGCTTTTAACACTATTTGTTATAAAAGCATGTGTTTTTTAATGATCTTCTTTTTTGGCCTGTTTTCTTGTTTTGTAGCTTTTGGTGACATCACAATCATCATTCACTCATAACTTTTTTTGTAGTGATCGTAGAAAAATGATCGAAACAGTTCTGTAATCAGCACAGTTTTAGCTTTCTTATGATATAAATATCTCCAATATGAAAAATGCCACCATGTGGCGGGTTTTCACAGATCGCATCACATTTACCTTTAAGAATATGATATTCACCCTTAAATGATGCAGTCAGTAGGGGAAGAGGAGTCCTTTGATATTATTGTATTCTAAGGTTCCAGTATTATTCTGTTTTGGTATGGTCAGTTCTTGACATACGATAATTTTGAGTATATTTCAGGGCAAATTTGGTCCAAAATGGCCAAAATTGGTTTTTGGTTGTTACCATGGCAACAGGTCGAATTATTATTACAGATTACCCTTTGCAATCAACCACAAGAATGTAACCGAGTTATTAGAATATGTTTTAATTGAATCTCATTGAAAAAACACATGCTTTTATAACAAATAGGGTTAAAAGGCTTATTTAGTCAAAATGCTCAGATTTCAAAAATGCTGTTGTTCCTGTCAACACTGTACTTAGGAATATCATTTGCCCAAGCTACTTTTTACAGATTTGGAAGGGCAATACATTTAACTACTCACACCAGCAAAGACAAATTTCTGGCACCCCTGGCAGAATTAATTTTAAGGTAATACATTTGGTCAAAAATCGCCTTTATTTCAAAACTGAAAATAGGCAACCTTTAAATACTTGGCATTTACCTTTAGAAGTAAAATATTTACCTTTAAATGATGCAGTCAGTAGGGGAAGAGTTTTCTTTTGAAATGATTGTATTGGAAGGTTCCAGTATTATTCCGTTTTGGTACAGTGAGTTCTTGACATAAGAAAATTTTGAGTAAATGTCAGGGCAAATATGGTCCAAAATGGCCCAAATTGGTTTTTGGTGGGTTACCATGGCAACAAGTCGATTTTTTATTTTTTGAAAGTCACCCTAGTTGTTAGTGCCCAAGGGCCTACCAATACACAAGCTATGAGAAAAATCTATTTTTTGAAGGATAGAATCAATTCTAAAAAATTACACAAACTGACTCTTAAACGTATACATTACTTTGCATATGAAAGTTCTCCTCTTGGTTCCGTCCATCCCGGTCCCGGTCCGGGGTCTATATATTCGAGGGCCAGGGTTGACAACATCGAATAAGGGTAAATCCTCCGTGAATCAAAAGTAGTTTAATTTTCAGTAGTCATCGTGTTTTATCCAGTTTAGTCAACGATAACTGACGACGGGGTGCGTCGTCATGGTCCGTCCGAATCTACCAATGGTGCGTCCAAAAATTGACTGAGGGTGCGTATTTGGATGGCAATGGTCCGTCGTTTTTTTTGACACAGGGTGCGTCATGGTACATGAGAAGTTGACGCACTTCGGTAAAGTGACGCACCACTCACGGGGGTCGTATAGTGCGTCTTACAACTGAAAGGTGTATTAGTGTGCTCTTTAAATTGAAAAACCAGGGTGTTATTTATGTTAGCCAATGCGTTTGGAGACTTCAGGGCAACACATTAGAGAGTGACACTTGGCCGCGCATATCGCATGTCAAAAGAATAACGTGCATTTAGCTTGTCAAATTGTAATGAATGAACCTAGCCTGTAGACAACATTTCAAATTGGGTATGTCATATCAAGACGAATATGACACTTACGCAAGGTATTCGTATGTCAAGTAATACCATGAATACGAACACACATTGAAACTGGTGTCACTTATTACACATTATCATCTGGATGAATTAAACTGTGTATTAAATATATTTAAGTTATCGAATCATTTGTGAATAGATTTCATTTATCAAACCGTACTTCACCTAACGTTTACTATCAAAAGACAATGTTACACCCTTGTCTTAATAATAATAATAAATAAGCATTTATCTAGAAACAAGTTCTAATCCAAGACGCAATGAACAAACAAGAAAAGCAATACACTACAGTGGAAATCGCAGAAAAAAAACGTGATCTGTACAAACTTGCGCTGAACAGAAACAACCAAAAATTGTTACGTGCTAAAAATAGACCAAAAACAATAACAATTACGAATTGAATATGAAAAACAATACCAATAGCATGGCAAACAAAATGTTAAAATCAAAACAGTTGATATTGGCAGTCATAAGCAGAATTGAATAAGAATGTTTTGAGTCCTGATTTAAACCGATGGAGAGAAGTTGACTGACGAACATCGATGGGTAAAGAGTTCCAAAGTGTTAGTGCCACGGTTGAAAAAGCACGATCACCGAAAGAGGAGGTTGTTCGTGGAACTGTACCATATTGTTTAATCCTTCCATGTCAGACGTAGAGTTTCATATTTGATCCGTTCGCAAACAGGTAACCAGTGAAGACTCCGTAAAGTAAGTGTAATATGATCAAATTTGCGAGTCTTTGTTAAAACGCGAGCAGCTGAGTTTTGTTGCAGTTTCTTAAGTTGTTGTTTAGTTATTCCATTTAGTAAAGCATTTCCATTGTATAGGCGCGATGTTACAAAAGCATGCAATAGTATTTCTGCTGTATCCTTAGAGAGAAGTTTTATTCTGAAACTAAGGTTTCTAATTTGGAAATATGCTGATTGACACACCTTTTTGACATGGTTCTCCATTGATAACGTATAATCAAGATATATTCCCAAATTGCGAACATTGGTAGAGGCAGAAATAGTTGAAGAACCAATCTGAATATTCTTATGCTGGATCTTATTCCGAGAATTTTTTTGAAGATATAATAAGCAGTTCCGTTTTGCTATCATTCAATTTCAATTTTTTGTTTGACATCCATAATCCAATATCAGAAATACACAGTTCAATACGCTGACAGGGCTAAACTTTCCTCAGCAGCGTCATTTACATTAAACGACAAATACAGTTGAGTATCATCAGCGTATGTTTGTACAGCTAAATTATGTTTACGAGCAATATCAACAACTGGAGAAGCATAATGGTGAAAAATAAAGGGCCCAGCACAGAGCCTTGTGGTACTCCAAATGGAAGGTTTACCGGAGATGAAAAATTGTTGTCATGCAAACAGATTGACGTCTGTTTAATAAATATGAAGTGATCCATTGAAGAGTTGAACCTATGATACAAGTAAATGTAAGACGCGAAAGAAGAATATTGTGATCAATGGTGTCAAAAGCCGCAGACAAATCCAATAGAACTAAAAACACTGCATGTTTTGAATCCAATTCCTGTAAAATATCATTCTGGACTTTAAGAAGCGCAGTCTCAGTGCCATAACATTTCTTGTAGGTAGACTGGTACTTCTCTAACAGGTTGTAATTTTCAAAGTGTTCATTCAGACGAGTTGCGACAATTGTTTCAATAAGCTTAGACACATAAGTCAAATTTGACACACATGTTTAAGTTTAATTATGTTGATTCAAGCTTCTCCAACATTTATATCGGCATAGATGTATGCAGTGAACCTCAGCATGGATATAGGTTAAGAGTTGAACGGGTCCGCCGTCGGGCAAGCTTACATTTGCTGATTAGTGTAGTTGTGTAAAGTATATATAATTAATGTCATCTTCTGAGAAAATTGAAGGAAAGGGGGAAAGTAAAACATACTTTGACTAAAATGACTGCAATCGGACACGGTTGTACGATTATCCAGAAGGCTATTTTATTAATATTCTGAGCTATACAGCACGCACAACCTTCTTTAAAAACACGTATTTTAGTATCCAAAATGAATATATCTCTGTGATTAATAAAGTGTATATACATAGCAACGAGTCAATGCCTGGATAAAATTAGAAAATTGTAATTCTGACGAAGATTGAATACATTGTAATGTGGCCATGCGAAGTGCTATTTATTCAAGTGTTCATAATGTCAATAATTACTTTTCTTCTGACATACATCGTGGGAATAGTGACAACACTAATACTTAATCAACCCTATGTGTCAGATTAATGGATAAATACGTTTGAAATTGAAGGTTTTGCGCTAGTATATAATTATCATTGCATGGCGTGAGACCGTCAGAAAATCATAGTCATACTATGAAAAGCCCAGTAATCACCGCAAATGCTGTGAAGGTGACAGATATTCCGATCGAAAAGGACACATGATATTCGAAAAAAATAATTTCACAGTCACCACCGATATTGCGGACCTGTGTCATATTTTTTTAAGATTACCAACCACCTTTGCAAATCTCCCAATCCTTTCAAGCCTCATCCTCGGCCTACTCTCCGTAATCTCAACATGCTCAATAGCCTTTCTATTGATCCACCTTTTTGCAGGCTAACTTTCACAAAGGTCTTTTTACCCTTATGCTCCCACATTATGGAACAACCATCCTGAGGACATAGTAAACTGTGCCTCTCTGTCTGCTTTTAAAACTGCTCTCCGCCTCCAATTCTATAAATAGCCTGGTGTCTCTGTGTTTCACGTGGGCGGGTGGGGGAGGGCTGGGGGCGGGGGGGGGGGGGGGGGTTGTACTACTTATTAGTTGTGTGAGTCTATGTTTCTTTGTTTGTTTGATGTTTTGGGCATCCCATTAATGTAGTGCTTATGTCAATATTGGGTTTGTCCTGGCTGTTAGCCAATTGTTATAAATAAATAAAATATAAATAATAAAAAACTCTATGAGAAAAATGGAATGAATAACTAACTTGCGAGAGAATACAGTGGATCTGTGGAATATGGGCTTCAGCGTCGAAGTAACTTATACTGAGGATTGTCTTGTTATCATGACGCCATTCAAATCCATAAGGAATTTAAAGAGCAGTTTTTAAATCAAGCTGGTAACGTCACGGATTACGTTGAATGGTGCTTATAATATTATAAGCACCATTGAATGTTATTACATTATTTATAGGTGCTTATAATGTGTTGGTTTAGTGGAAAATGTGTTACCAAAGTGTGCAAATCGATTAAATATTCAGATTTTACTCTATAGGACCCAAAATAATGTATGACATTCTTCTGCTGAAGTCTTTATTTTGTAATTGCTGGCACGTGACGGTAGACATAGATTATAACAGACGACACAAAAACACTCCATAATCAATTTCAATTGAAGGCATTACGATCTGAATTTAATACTTTGGTGCCATATATTGGATGGTAGTGTTCCGATAATAACACAAAACACCCTTTTTCCAGTCCATTGCTTAAAATTAAAATATAACATCCTACTTATCTAATGACATAAGAGCACACAGAAAATCTATCCTACAATGAAAAGAGTACGTCAACGTGGAGTTAACATAATATGGCGAAGCT
Source organism: Ophiura sarsii (assembly GCA_035610835.1). Taxonomy (NCBI): domain Eukaryota; kingdom Metazoa; phylum Echinodermata; class Ophiuroidea; order Amphilepidida; family Ophiuridae; genus Ophiura; species Ophiura sarsii. Next base: position 58,716,403 of record CM069447.1, on the reverse strand, counting down.
TGTTCCCTTATTAATGTGGGATGGTTAAACGATGCAAGCACCGTAAATGTCCAACTTGACAAAAGTGATAGTGAATTGGCTGGTGCTGAACCAGTATACACGGTTTCCTGACCAAGGGCCTTCACCAGTTGGTCACGGGAACATGATGGTATAGAGCACTTTGTTGGATAGGGGTTTAGTGAACGCTAATCGGGACACGACAGTCAATTTATATAGTATGAATGTAATAACACAACATATACCGTGTGGGTCCGAACGAATATGCGCATCATTCCTAAAGTCCTGTCTATTGTGTAATATATCTTGTAAGTTAGTAGCATTATTGTTGCATCGTCTATGTACGAGGGGCAGTCAATAAATAATGAAAGTGATCATGGTATGGGATGAATGAGTGATTCTATTGAAGGGATAATGTGATTAATACAAAGAATGAACCTTTGTCTTTCAAACATTACACTTTTGGATTGTTAGATACCTTTGGTTATGTAACGTCGTTAACATAAACACAATAGGTTTCAGACACTGACTGAAATCTGGGGGGGGGGGGGGGGGGGGCAGTGGTGAAACAAGTTTCGAAGCTCCTAAAAAGGGATTCAAACAAGAGTTGAGAGCCCCTAAAGAGGGAGGTCAAAAGTGTGAATTGACGGATCCGTGTGCAGGGATTCTCTATTGATAATGTAATTACATCTCCAAGTGCAGTCCCACAAGGGCCGAGACTTCTAAGTTCATCGGGATTAATGAGTGCAACAGGTGAGAGAAATGTTAGCCCCAGCCCAACTTACAAAAGTATTTATGAACGCCCTGATATGTATTCATGTTCTGTATGCTTACAGTGTGTACCTAGTTCTTATGATTTGATACAACGGTAGAACATTTAATGCGTGCGTATTTATGTCGGAACGCTGAATGACGATGACACAAGAAATTCACATTCCAAGTTAAATAATATCCACATTGGTTGACGTTGTTTATAACGTGGGTAGTTATAGTAGTGTGACACAATATTGAAAGCCGACAAATAATACAAGTTGTTGAATAATAAGATGTTATAGATTTCCACTTACCATGCAACGTGTTGGCGCATCATTCCACATCTAATGCAGGAGCATGATCAAGGAATGTGTGGCATACTCGTATTACATATTCCTTAGATGCAGCAATTCATTTGCGTTTGCAAGTCGAATGCATAAGCAGAGTGTCATTACGTGTCATGATTGCATACTAATTGAAAGTTCAGAACAAAATTATCCATGGCCATGTTGAGACGTTCTCTATTTGCAACTCATTTATGCCCACTTTAGGGATGTTGTAACCTTCAGTCGATCGTTGAACTGGCGTCTTATATACGAACATACCTTTTGAATGGCAATGACATTCTGGTTATATAATATTTTATACATTACAAAATACAAGGCCAACTGATATACAGCAACTTTAACTTGGTGCCGTATTACATCTCTTAATTACCAGAGTGGATTAATGTACGTCTTAATGGGAGGTCAAACAACTTATAAAGATGGGTACAAATGGATCTCCCATATAAATGACCCGTTTAGAGTGTTATGTTTTTACCAATACGCAGGTAATACACCTATCAGTTGTAAGACGCACTATACGACCCCCGGGAGTGGTGCGTCACTTTACCGAGGTGCGTCAACTTCTCATGTACCATGACGCACCCTGTGTCAAAAATACGACGGACCATTGCCATCCAAATACGCACCCTCAATCAACTATCAGCCCATTCGCACCCATGTAAAGTGACGGACCTTTACGCACCCTCCGTCATTTTTTTGACGGACCAAAGGCTCCCACTGACGTACCCTCCGTCAAGAATTATTGGTAAACGACGCACCCATGACGCACCTCTCCCGGGGGTCGTATAGTGCGTCTTACAACTGATAGGTGTATAATATGCCCGTGGACCAACTGTCATATCCATCCCATGTGAAACTAATATCTTAGAATATAATAGTGCTGGTGTGGATAGGCAGCAAACGCTATGAAATGAAATAATGTTTACAGGTCCGTGATTGGCTTCATACGTTAAATATATTTAGTTTTGTATTGAATCCAATGTTCTCACATGTATCGTTCAATGAACCCGACAATTGGTACTGGTTCGATCTTAAATGAAATATTGTTTTAATGGTATAAAGCTAGTAGCAAAACTACGGATATACATTCATGTACATTGCGTGTAAAGGCCCTGTCACACCATAGCGTATGGCCTGAACGTTGCCTGAAAGTATGCCGACGTATTCAAAAAATAGCTCGAATATTGTCAGAGTCCAAGAACCCAAGAACGTCCAACTTCCCAACGAATTGCGTAGGAAAAGTCGACATCGGTGATGGAATGAACGTATCCATAGCGTATCCATAGCGTATCCATAGCGTATCCATAGCGTATTAAACGTATACACAGCGTATGGCTAACGTATTGATAGCGTATCACTAACTTATAACAAACTTATGACAGCGTATCACAGCGTATGCGATCGGCGAGCGTATGACCAACGTATGCTTAACGTATTCGTAGCGTATGTCTGCCGTGTTCGACGAATCCTCGGCGTACAACGAACACGTGACTTTCGTACACGGCGGGACAAGTGTTGCCAGTTCAAGTAAACGCAGCCTAGATGATAACTATTAAAATATCTAGAAGGGTACATCGATAGGTCAAACCTATAACTTACGACGAGTAACGTACCTCTAACGTATGTCAGCGTATGTCAACGTATGTCTAACGTATGTCAGCGTTTGTAAACGTATGTCTAACGTACCACGAACCTATCGGGAACGTAAGTTAAGCACACGTTGAGTACGTCGAGAAATTTTGAACATGCTCAATAATTTTTCGCGGGCTCGACGTGTTCCAAATTTTCACAACGTATCACAGCGTGCTCTTAACGTAAACGACGTATCCCCAACTTACCCCTAACTTGTATCAGCGTACACCAACGTACAGCAACGTATTTTTCGATATTTCGCATACGTTGTCAAGGCCCTGTCACACCATGGCGTATCGCCTGAACGTATGCCGACGTATACAAAAAATAGCTCGACAATTGTCAGAGTCCAAGAACGTCCAACTTCCCAACGAATTGCAATATTTTGGTTTGTATCAATGCTAGATAGCTATATATTTTCAGCCGACGTACATCAACGTATACCAACTTACGAGTAACGTACCCTAACGTATGTCAGCGTATGCCAACGTATATCTAACGTACCACGAACGTACATGGAATTTATGCAGAACGTATTAAGCACACGTTGAGTACGCCGAAAATTGTTGAACATGCTCAATCATTTTTCGCGGGCTCGACGTGTTCCAAATGTTCACAGCGTATCACAGCGTGCACTCTTAGAAGGTCAGGATCAAATATGAGACGAAAAGGATCATTTTGATCCAGAAGCGGTATCACATATGAGCTTACCCTTTCTTGATCAAAGTGATCCGACAAGCAGGATCAAAAAGTTTGATCCGAAATGGGATCAAATATTTCTGTCAAATGATACTGAAACGGATCAAAATAATGATCCTGAATCGGATGTACCTGTAGCTTATGATCCTACTCCAGGATCAAACTGAATCAAAGAAAAAGTGAAAACATAGGGGTCATCGGGTGACAGATTGTAAAAACAAGCATGCATGCAAGGGTCGGTGACACCGGGCCAAAAAAGGGGGGTATTTTTGATGGAGCCTGGTGTGAAACCTAATATTGATTGAGTGCCCCCACCCCCGGGTGCACAATGCAGACTATATATCGAGTGCAGTAAGCTTACTACATCGTGTAGGCCTAGTACATCGCAGTGATCGTGACATTTTGTGAGGAGCATTTTGACCGAAAATCGTACTGATGGCACTGGTCAGGTACAAGAAATGTGTTCAAACATAAAAAATAAAACTACTTTACCGACAAAATCATGTAACATTTTACAGATTAGACTGGATAACTTACCGCGGTATTTCACCCTTGTTTCAACTGTGGCGACCGAATTCAAAAGATCGTCTGCTTGTCGTCTATCGGTTTGCGAAAGAGTGACGTCAGTCACTCATTGACCAATGAACTGTTTCATCGAATTGATCCGGAAATCAGATCAAAGTTGATCAAGGTGAATTTGATCCGTTTGTTGATATCTATCTGGAAACGGATCAAAACGATCCGGAAATCTACTCATGTATTTGATCCTGACCTTCTAAGAGTGTAACTTATATATATCAGCGTACACCAACGTTTTTTTTGATATTTTCGCATACGATGGCATACATATGTTCAGACGATACGCCATGGTGTGACAGGGCCTTAAAGGATATGCCTAATATGATTTGACAACAATAGTAATGCGTTCGAATTTACGAAGCCATGATTTGCATACGTTGAATGATAGTGAGTTAAATACCCCCTCGTTATTGACGATATTTAAAACTTGAATAGTCTGACTCAATGAAATCGTAATTGCAGTTTGGTGAATAGTTCACGTTAATGAAAAGCATTGGCTGTTGATTCCTCTGGGCCATCTATACATAGACCTAAGTAATCCAAGAGCAATAGTTTGTATATAGGTGACATCAACTTCTTGTGGTGCCGACATGGCACATTCATTTTCATTCCACTTAATAGAAATAAAAAGAGAACCAATACGGCTATAGAGTCTGTCCTAATTTTTTTTTAAAAACAGTTAAAAGTGTCGCTCTCTGTGGCACCCATGTACTCCAAAATACAATAGAGTGCTTATCATTTGAGTATCATTTTCATGATGTTCTAGCCTTTTCATTGAACTGAAGCCTTTTTTATTTTATTAAAACGTCTTTTTTGAAGAAAGTCTTAGTGCGCAGCTGGTTTGTTTTCGTGGGTTTTAATTGTTATGTTTTTCTCTCTCTTATATACACACGTGGCTTCATGTTCTACATTAAACTTGATAACGAAACATATACAACATTTACGATTATGTATAATCCACAAGCTTAAAACTCCTGTCTAAAACATGTAGAAGTCTGTTGATCGACTGAAGTGTTTCTTCCGATGCAGTCTTCAATTCATCTGCTAATATTATTGTAGTAGTTATCTCTTGAGCTGCAAATATCGTTGATGGTTGTCTACACGATTCATGAACAGTAACTAAAACAAATATTAATAATTTGATCATGTAATTAATTCGATATGGTGGTCAGAAACATATTGATATATACCGACACTTACCACACTACCGTATTTCAAATACCAGCAACTGTACGATTTAACTTATTTTGTATTCATTTACATATTTCTAAATCGTTAAATCTAAAACCCATAATCTAGGTTTCAATCAAACACGGAGTCTGCAGTAGACGAGCTAATCTATGACGTGGGTAGTATTGTCATTTGCCATTTCTATTGGGAAGTGTGTTGCCCAATATTATCAACAATGTTGCAGATGCAATGAGTATGTTCGTGCTTATTCTGTACCTAATGCAATTCTCTTAAGCCACACTGTTGGAAATCATTTTTTTAGCAAGAAAAACAAAGCTTAGTACATAATTTGTCGGTCAACGACCTATATTGCAATCAACTCGAATAATTATATATTTGTTTCGTTATCTTGCACTATGCAGCTGTGCTTAAAGGTAGATGACCCGATCACATTTTCGTAACACAGAATTATTTCAAACATACGGAGATTTTCATATCATATGAAAGCTCGTATTTTTCTCATCATCATACTGAAATGTGACGGCCTAATTCGGTATAATGACAGAGAAATCGACGAAATAGCGTTGAATTGCCACGAATGGTGGTTACCACCGATATAGTTTGTGTACTACTCAATGGGTACAGTTCACAGCATCTTGTGCGTCTAACATAAGAACCATAATAGCTATGCATCTCAAATTTTGGGACACGACGTTTTTAAGGATGACCTTTCATGTAGAATAGAAAACTTCAAGTTGAAAATCGGAACATCTACCTTTAAATTAATTAGTTCGTTTATAAGGCAATAATTGTCATTTACCATTACAAGCTGTTTTCAACATCTGGGCAATTCCGTAGTTGCGGACGTACATTTCAGACACTTTGAGGGCTGGCAAAATCTAAACTATACCAGTTGCTTGATTTTTAATACCTGGGTTTCAAGTACCTCTAGTAGGAGTACAAAACCTGAAAATTCCTTTGCTGTACCATTTTCGGTTTATGAGATATAGTGTGAAAACCCTCCGTTGCGGACGTACGCAGAGAAAGTGATTTTTTCAGTACACCTGTATTCCAATCAAAAAATCTCTGAAGTGTTCAGGTCTGTAATGAAAACTAATATTGTTTTGTTTGTAAGAGGGACAAACCTAAACAAAACCATCAGAGAAAATTATCAGAACCTTTATCTTGAAGTTAAAATTGACTGATGTTTAACCGTTGCGGACGTACATATTAGTGTTGCGGACGTACATCTCTGAAATAATTCACAGATGTACGTCCGACACACTTCAAGAGCCCATGTATTAAACATGTAAACAGGTACAGAACAAAATAAGTTTTAAACATTAAGTATAAATCATCAGCTTTAGAAAAATACTTACCTCATTGGTTTCCAACATTGCCATAGTATTGAACAGAGTGGGTAAAAGTAGCAGCTTTTGGGAGTGTACGTCCGACACAGAAGGTACCAAATTTAATCCAAAAAGTGTAATTCCTCTATATTTTGGTCATTTTAAGTAACTATTTTATATGATACATAACACATGTTCATTGTTGCATTGATTGTATCAATTTGTAATATTTGCATTAGTCCATTCATGGAAATAATTGCACTTCAATGGTGCGATTTCTACTCAAAAACGCCCTGTACGTCCACAACAACCTCAAAATCAGCCAAACCGAGAATGATAGGTCAAATTCCAAATTATATCATGTAACTACAACCTATAACCTTTGATATGAGACATAAATTAGGTTATTTCGACGATTTTCAATTTTTTCAATTTTTTCAATTTGGGTTACCTAATTACGGAACTGCCCATATATAGATTTTTACTCATGATTTCTCCACGACAAATATTAAAACAAGTAATGGTTTATTCACACAAATCAGTACAAATTAACATACAATACATTCTCTCAGCATTTCTGAAGGTATCTCAATGCTTTTCAATTTTATTAACATTATCACTTGATTTGAAGTATTTTCTCCAAAAATTGTCTTAGATACCAATCCTATTTCAGATAGAATTTGTTTGGCAATTTGGACGTATTGTTAAATTTGCTATGATTTCAATGGACATTAGACAATATTATCAAATCGGTAATTATTGCAAATTAAGCTCTATAATTTCAGATTGTAGTTAGTGCGTGAAAACAAAATTAAGAGTTCCTTCGGAGAATCTATCATTTAAATCTTGGTTGGATAATGAAATACTTGATTACATGTATTGCATTATATTTATACACTATTACATGTAGTAGTGTCGAACAAATCAGAACGCAAGCAAATAAAACACGTGGAGAGCATTGAAAGTGTCTAACGCACCACACGCTTAGTTATAATTCGTTGATCAGGCATCACGGGTTCGCTAACGTGTTAACATGTTGTTATTCATTAGTTTTTGTTTACACATAGATTAAAATTATGCTCAAATTGTGAATTTTAATTTGTATAGTGTCGTGTTTGAATTAGGTCATGCTTTGCTTCTCGAAAAAAAGAAAAAACAATTACACTTAGGGGCCATATCCAAACTCTCAGTGATTTTATAGCGTTTTTCTACCGATTTTACCCCGGTATTACAACGGTATTCTTTTCTATTGTTAAAAGCATCGGAAAAAGATCGGTGATTAACTAGAGCCTCTCTACTTATCTGGCGTTAACAATAGAACTATTGTAGTACTCTCGATGGCTCAATTAGTGAAGCAGACACATGAAAGCGCGAGGAAGATTGTGTTATTAAGCTGACCAGTGTTCACCCGACCCCCGTTGTGACGTAAAGGGCGACCCATTTGCCAGATTGTACACCTATCGGGTTTCTAGTACAAGTGCCAGGTGTTATCATGGCAGGTGATAGAGGCTAATCGCGACACTCATCAAACCCCGACTCAAACGAGATATGTTTGTAGCCGCCTATTCATTGCTAGGCTTATCGTAATCCACTCGTTAACTTCATAAGAATAATCCTCCTTCAAGTGGCCTTTAAAGACTATTGTTCAGCCGTGGATGATTTTTGAGTAAGCAGTACAAGCATGGATAATGTTATCATTGAATACTAAACAATATGGGAGCCATTAAACATACAACGTGTTATTGTTTTCTGGTTTAGGCATAATGTGTGTAATCAAGTAGCATTATGAATCTCATGTGAGGAACAGTCCATGACTTGAGCTGACATAGAATCCTAGTAAAGTAAACAGTAGACCTGTTAAGACATTTATAACTGAATGGATAATCTGTGAACACAATTTATGGAAGGAAAGAAAGGATTGCCCTCTGGCATGGGAATTCCTCCCAGAGAGATATCTACTCACTAGGTGAACAGCCAATCAGTTAAGAGATACAAAAATTGGTGACTGCCTGGATGCCTGGATCTATCACAAACAGTGACTCCATTATGAGATGCATAGTGCAAATATGGCAGTGTTAGAGACTAATTCCTTTTAGTCTCCTTTTAACTGTTATTGTATTGTTGTAAAGACTGCAATGTACAGAAGCATATCCCTCATGTTTGTTTAACACGATTGAATGCACCTCTTCAAAAGAAAGGTAGTGGGTGTCATTGGATTTCCCCTAAGTGATCTATGAATATTACCACGTCCTTTCTGCATATGTTTGTTGTTACCTATCAAACTTGCAAGCTGTACAATATTAAACAACATTATCATTTACCCCCATCTAGTTGTGGGGTCTACATTAAAAAAGATGCACGTGTTACACAAATCTATTAATGTTTGTCTCATTAAACATGTTGAGTAATTGAAAAACACTTTTCCCGACACGTTAGGCTTAAAATTTAAACCAGGACATGTGCAATTTTTAAGAAAAGTGAGGCGAGTCGGTATTTTTAAGATGTTTAAAATATCGATGTTTAGAGAGTAAAAAAGTGAGCCAGGTAAAAATCCTAAAAGAACTTGTTGTTCATTTAAGACATAAAATTCAATGTGTTTTCAGACATTCATGGGGCCTAAGTGTACTGCAAAAAACCATAGTATACAGGACATGTTTCGCTTGACCTATGTAAGACAAAAGCTTATACATTATTTTGTCAAGCTCATCAGCTATGGTTTCTGTGTGGGTAGGCCTAATGTTTAGCCATGATTTTTCTTTTTTAGCAGATTACTAGGACGATATTGACAGTTTTAAACGCCTTTGATATTTGCAAAAAAGCACAGAAATATCTTAAAGATAAATAATATCAGTAAGTTGAAGGCGATACGTTTTTGCCCAGCAAAATACTGTACTATAAAATTTAGGTATACAATGTTTGAATAATATAAACATGGTGCTTATTGTCTAGCTATGTTTTGTAGCACTGTTTACATATTCAATCTAGCTAACAAGTTATAAGACAAGTTGACACGCGAAATTGTGTAAATATGTTGAAACAATGAAAAGATAGTAGCAAGACCGTTATTTTGGCATGCTAAATAGAAACTATACACGCGTGGCTTATGTAACACAAAGATAACAATTAAGCGAGCTATGCATAAAACGTAGGGTTTGCTGAAGCATATCATATAATGTTTACTCCCAAGGAGTTTGAGGGTGAACCATTGTTAAGATAATTGACCGGCATGCATGTATTTACTTATAAAGTAGGTTTTAATGAGAAATGTGCAGTGCCGGATGAAATGATATGATTTCATATAAATACGAAGTTCAATACGAAACCAATGTGCGAGCGTAATTAGATGTTTTCATTTTCTTCTAAAAGTTCTATCAATGTTTTTAGTGTAGGTGACATAGGACAATTTCCGATTTGATGAGCAGCTTCCTCTATTGTTTCGTTCAAAGCCAAATGTTCATTTTTAGTTACGTTGTTGTCATTGTGTACATTTGCTTTGATAAGACATTCACCTAAAGTTTTTGGTGCGTCTAATACACCTATCAGTTGTAAGACGCACCCTATGACCCCCGGGAGTGGTGCGTCACTTTACCGAGGTGCGTCGACTTCTCATGTACCATGACGCACCCTGTGTAAAAAAAACGACGGACCATTGCCTTCCAAATACGCACCCTCCGTCAATTTTTGGACGCACCATTGGTGGATTCTGACGGACCATGACGACGCACCCCGTCGTCAGATAAACACGATGACTACTGGAAATGAAACTACTTTTAATTCACGGGGGATCTGCCCTTATTCGATGTTGTCAACCCTGGCCCTCGAATAATTATATAGACTCCGGACCGGGATCGGGATGGACCATGGACGGATTCAAGAGGAGAACTTTTATATGCACAATGTTATGTCTGACTGGTCTGGTCTAAAATTCATAAAATATTTAACTGATTATCATAAACGTCAGGATGAGGATGAAACAATTTCGAGAACATTCTGCCCATTCTGCTTTCGACCCGTTCAGTGGCGTAACCAGGAGGTGGGGGTGGGGTGGGGGACTGGGGGTGGGGGACTGGGGGTGGGGGACTGGTGGTGGGGTGGGCGGCGGGGCATCCTTCATCCCTTTATGTTATACATGTAGGCTTGCGCTTATGCAATAAGGTAAGTAGAAAATTGGGTTCTCGAACGGTGTATAACCAAAATTGGGTTCTCGAAAGTGTATTTAAACATTTGAACTTCGGATTGGAAATTACACCTGCTATAAACCATCAAAGGATTGAAGGGAGCACTTTAAAAATACCAAAAACATTTCTAATTTAATCATCAATATCACCCATATACTTCGAGAAAAGGCATCTAAAAAGGCGGAACATACACGTACCGCTATTGTGATAAGTCCCCCCGGGGCTCCCCCCTCCCACCGTTATGCCCCCCAAATGAAATTACAAACTCGATGTGAACTTTTGTAAACTAAAACAAATTGTCAGATATGCCCCCCCCCCCCCTCCCCCTGATGATCCACATGCGATGCCCCTAAATTTGACTAAAATTGCATGGACAACACGGCCACGGGTGATTACGAGTGGTTCCCCCGGTAGAGTAGTCTCAGGACAAGACCCGGGGGGGGGGGGGTACTCGCCTAAGATGGTATACGGGGGCGTGCCGCTCTATCTAATGGGTAGCTTTTTGGGCACAAAATCCCTAAACATAGAGTATGATTTTGTGCTGGAAATTTCCAAAGTGATGGGGTCACTTTTTACAAGTGGGTCTATTTTCGCGATTTTTGTGTCTATTTTCGCGAAAATTTGCAAAAATTAGGTCTATTTTCCCGATAATTTGCGAAAATTGGGTCTAAAATGAAGCAAAACCCCTAATGGGTACCGTTTTTTCCAAAAACACCCTGAAAGGGTAGGGGTTTTGAATCTCCAGCGGGACCCCCCCCCCCCCCCCCCCCCCGACCAAACCAAATCCGAGTACCGGGGGCTGTGGCCTGTGATCAAGGGAGTGGTCATAACCAGTCATATCGGAGACTGTCATTTCATTTCGGTGATTTCGGTGATGGGGACAACAGTGGCGGATCCAGGATTAAAATTTACGGGGGGGGGGGGGGGGGGGGGGGTGGGGGGGGGGGGGGGGGGGGGGCTGACCAAGACTGTTTTGTAATTGGTACCAAATCGTAAAAGGTCCCCAACATGAAAGGTACAGTGGTACACAAAAAAAGGTATATTGTCAAATTTTACGAGGGGCGCCCGCCAACCGCCAACCCCCCCCCCCCCCTCCCCCGGACGGTGTATCCGCCACTGGACAGGGTGGAAAGCCTGGCAGGGGATGCCCCGGCTCTTTCAGCTGGGCCTGGCCTCGAATGTATTTTAAATACGAGGCCAGGTGTTAAGGGTTGTTAATAAAAACCCTTAACACCATTTGGCCTTATTTCCGGGCGGCTGGGCTCTATTAAAAATAGTGTTTTGTTTTGTTCAAATCAAATATCTCCCTTTTTTTCTCTCTTTTAATACCCGACTTTTTGTTGTTTGATGTCTGTGTCCGTGAGCTTGATTGACAAATTACGTGTGACCTTTCTTCGGGGGGGGGGGGGGGGGGGGGGGGGGGGGGGGGGGGGGGGGGGGGGGGGGGGGGGGCGGTGGGAGGGTACTCGCCTAAGCGGTGGCGCTACATGTAGTGCCGCTTAGTCGCTTTTTGCTAAAAAAAACACATAATGGGGTATGATTTTGTGATGGAGAATCTCTAAAAATAAAAAAATTGCCCCACTTGCTACAGATGGTTCTATTTTAAAATCCTTACAAATGGGTATATTTTCACGAATTGCGAAGATTGGGTCTAGTTTTCCACAAAGAAAATTATATAAATGGGTGTATTTTCGCGAATGCGAAATGTTGGTCTATTTTCCAGATAATTTGCGAACGGGGTCTATAAATGAAGCAAAATCCTTAGAAATGGGTACCGTTTTTTCAAAAAAATCACCTTTTAGAAATGGGTAGGCCTATGTTTTTTTTATTTGAATCTCCTGTCGCACATCCCCGACCAAATTCAATTCCGGGGGCCTGTCCTACTACCTCTGTGTTCTTAGATTGTTCTGCGCTTGTGCGGAAGAGCGCAATGCTGATCCCCTATCGTATACCATGAAGATGCTTGTATACGTGACACTTCTCTTAAAATGAAAGGTTCTCGGTCTACTGCGGTTCCTTGTTTTTTTCGTTTGCCAAACTCTTGTATTGATGATCGAGTGATTTCAGGCATTTTAGAACATGCGGTATAAAATATCGGAGTGATGTTTGCGGTATTAAAGTGGAGCCTGGTTGGCGGTAATAAGGAGTTATGTGGTATAGTAGCCCTATAGCGTATATTTAAAGGTCGTATTTTGTTGTTCGTAAACAGATGTACACTGAGACGCACCCATGTAAAGTGACGGACCTTGACGCACCCTCCGTCATTTTTTTGACGGACCAAAGGCTGCCACTGACGTACCCTCCGTCAAAAAAATTTGGTAAACGACGCACCCACGACGCACCTCTCCCGGGGGTCATAGGGTGCGTCTTACAACTGATAGGTGTATAAGAGACAAAATTGGAGGACAAGGAAAGATTTTACACAGGTTTTGATTCGAAGATATTAGATGCCAATGTAACAAGAGATTTTGCTTGATTTTTGAATTACTTCTGTGAGGAAAGTAATCTGTGAGGAAAGTAATCTGTGAAGAAAACCAGAGGTATTTCTTTTTTTGCTTTTCGAAACATCCGCAAGGTATTTATTTCGTTGTGTATAAGAAATATCTGCTAAGCAAAAGTCCACATCAGTTTCTTCATAACCCCGTTCAATAAGTTTAGATTTGAAGAAATCAAGTTTGTGGGTAAAATCCATTTCACTGCTGGAATTTCGGATATAACGGATCGCCTCACCCTTGACCATGCCATTAAAGCAAACTTTTGGGTGAGATGAATCTCTTGATAGATATTGGAATGTATAGTCACAAGGTTTGGTGAAGCATTTTATATCTAGAATCTGTGAGTTTCTATTGTCAAGTGATGCTTTATTTACCAATCTCTTTCCATTGTCTAATGTAAACATTTAATGTTAGCACAGGTTATTAAGTGTGTGGCCTGATTGCTGGATAGACTGGTAATGCCATGAACGCACCATATACTCAGGGGAGGGGGGGGGGGGGGGGGGTGGGGGGGGGCATGGAAGTTTTCTGAAGAAAAACAAACTTTGCCTACTATCCATGAAAAACAAAAAATGCCCATCAGCCAGGAAGAAGAAAAAAGTTGACCACTGCTGAGTTTTAAAAAAAATCTGACTCACCCAATTCAATAAAGAAAATCATTAAAAACCTAAAAATAAAATCTTTTGCCGCCTTCGCCTAAATACAACAACTTGTCACCTTTGGCGGCGAAAAAAAATATCCACCCAACCCCAATGTTCATGCCCCCTACCACCACCCATCCCCCTGAAGATCGAATGGTGCATCGTGCGTCCCTATGACAGAATGTTAGGGGGAAGAACTACAGTACTGTTAGACATTAAGAAATATTAAAATAATTATAATACGACGCAGTTTACCACACCGCACTGTTACAAATAACAAAAATGTTAACTTCACCGTTGAATGTTATAATGTTAGAATATGCGAATGTAGGTTACAAAATCGCTTACCAACTTAGGCCAACTTGGTACGTATGCGTATGCCAGAATGGTTTATACACCTATCAGTTGTAAGACGCACCCTATGACCCCCGGGAGTGGTGCGTCACTTTACCGAGGTGCGTCGACTTCTCATGTACCATGACGCACCCTGTGTCAAAAAAACGACGGACCATTGCCTTCCAAATACGCACCCTCCGTCAATTTTTGGACGCACCATTGGTGGATTCTGACGGACCATGACGACGCACCCCGTCGTCAGATATCGTTGACTATAACTGGATAAAACACGATGACTACTGGAAATGAAACTACTTTTAATTCACGGGGGATCTGCCCTTATTCGATGTTGTCAACCCTGGCCCTCGAATAATTATATAGACCCCGGACCGGGACCGGGATGGACCATGGACGGAACCAAGAGGAGAACTTTTATATGCACAATGTTACTGTATGTCTGACTGGTCTGGTCTAAAATTCATAAAATATTTAACTGATTATCATAAACGTCAGGATGAGGATGAAACAATTTCGAGAACATTCTGCCCATTCTGCTTTCGACCCGTTCAGTGGCGTAACCAGGAGGTGGGGTGGGGTGGGGGACTGGGGGTGGGGGACTGGGGGTGGGGGACTGGGGGTGGGGGACTGGGGGTGGGGTGGGCGGCGGGGCATCCTTCATCCCTTTATGTTATACATGTAGGCTTGCGCTTATGCAATAAGGTACGGTAGAAAATTGGGTTCTCGAACGGTGTATAACCAAAATTGGGTTCTTGAAAGTGTATTTAAACATCTGAACTTCGGATTGGAAATTACACCTTCTATAAACCATCAAAGGATTGAAGGGAGCACTTAAATACCAAAAACATTTCTAATTTAATCATCAATATATATATCACCCATATACTTCGAGAAAAGGCACCTAAAAAGGCGGAACATACACGTAGGCCTACCGCTATTGTGATAAGTCCCCCCGGGGCTCCCCCTCCCACCGTTATGCCCCCCCCCCCCCCCAAACGAAATTACAAACTCGATGTGAACTTTTGTAAACTAAAACA
The DNA here is from genome assembly GCA_035610835.1 of Ophiura sarsii. Taxonomy (NCBI): domain Eukaryota; kingdom Metazoa; phylum Echinodermata; class Ophiuroidea; order Amphilepidida; family Ophiuridae; genus Ophiura; species Ophiura sarsii. The sequence goes on along the minus strand of CM069447.1, from coordinate 58,701,172 downwards.
AATAGTCAGATATGCACCCCCCCCCCCCCTGATGATCCACATGCGATGCCCCTAAATTTGACTACAATTGCATGGACAACACGGCCACGGGTGATTACGAGTGGTTCCCCCGGTATTCATGTGGGAATGTTTTAACACTTTCCACGCGGCAATTTGTTATGCCATTATACAAAACAGATTTTTCAGAAACCAATTTTCAAAGTATACCTCAAGTATGTATGACAGAACCAAGACTAGGCATGTTTGTACTTCAATGCATTTCTCATAGTGATTCTAAATAGGGTATTGAAAGTCAATACAATATTTTTTTTTAAAAACATTTTGAACTTTTGGAATGGCGTCTGCAGACGCCTGCCGCGTGGAAAGTGTTAAACATCCGCGTGAATGTTAACAGGTACTTGCAGATTTTGAAAAGGTATAAAGCGTGGATCTATGCAAGTAATATAGCTCTCGATTTACATTGAAATGTAGGCGTTTTCAAAATCATACTTTTCAAAACCTGTTCTTATATATAGAAAGTTATTTAAACATAGATGGACGATATGGATGGGGAAGTTAGTACTTGCTATTCAAACTATATTCGTCTCGGATTAAAATCGCTCTTCATAGAAATACCTGTATATTCTTTTGCACTGTGATGAAGCAAGTTCTCAAAATTCATAAATAAAACGACTCGGCCCCCCCCCCCCCCCCCCCCCCCCCCCCCCATATGCGTGAAGTATTGATTTGAAAATAGGTGCTTGTTGTCAATCAAACACATACATGTAGGTTCGAGTTAAAGCTGGCCTACCACATACGAACTGGTCATATATACAAGTTCACTTGATGACAGACTGTACAGAGTTAAAAAGGTAGATGTTCCGATTTTCAACTTGAAGTTTTCTATTCTACATGAAAGGTCATCCTTAAAAAACGTCGTGTCCCAAAACTTGAGATGCATAGCTATTATGGGTCTTATTTTAGACGCACAAGATACTGTGAACTGTACCCATTGAGTAGTACACAAACTATATCGGTGGTAACCACCATTCGCGGTAATTCAACGCTATTTCGTCGATTTCTCTGTCATTATACCGAATTAGGCCGTCAAATTTCAGTATGATGATGAGAAAAATACGAGCTTTCATGTGATATGAAAATCTCCGTATGTTTGAAATAATTCTGTGTTACGAAAATGTGATCGGGTCATCTATCTACCTAAAGTTAATTTTCTATTTGAAATGTTTAAATTTTCCCCGGAATTTTCAACTTCTTTTCTCAAACTAGTGATAATTATCGCAAACCAAAATTCGGAGGCAAGTGACATTCTAACAATATCACAATTGGGCCTATTGAAATTCTGAATATTGGTATCGCCATGAGAAATGCCTTAAAATAAGTATAAATTTGCCTAGTAGTAGGCCTAGTTAGGTAATTAATTATTGAGATAGACTTTTCATTCGTAATACATGAAACTTGACTAGAGGGAAGGGGGAGGTCATGAGTTGTCATATATGCCTATATACACACAACTTCCGGAGAGGTGGGGGGAAAAACTGTCAGAGGGACATTTTACACTGCCCCACCACCCCTCGGTAGCTACGTCACTGCTATGCAGCCTACCGCTACCGCTGCATCACTAGGGTCTTAAAGCTGAGTTTGTGGCAGCCTGAGCCGGAAATGATATCGGGAAGTACGCCAATAATGTACAAACGAATTTAATCACGGTAGCGAAACTATAAACTATCAATGTGTCTTTATGTTCTTTTTTGTTGTTGGATAATGACCCGGGGGGGGGGGGGGGGGGTTTACTCGCCTAAGATGGTATACGGGGGCGTGCCGCTCTATCTAATGGGTAGCTTTTTGGGCACAAAATCCCTAAACATAGAGTATGATTTTGTGCTGGAAATCCCTAATGATGGGGTCACTTTTACAAGTGGGTCTATTTTCGCGATTTTTGTGTCTATTTTCGCGAAAATTTGCCAAAATTAGGTCTATTTTCCCGATAATTTGCGAAAATTGGGTCTAAAATGAAGCAAAACCCCTAAAAATTGGTACCGTTTTTTCCAAAAACACCCTGAAAGGGTAGGGGTTTTGAATCTCCAGCGGCACCCCCCCCCCCCCGACCAAACCAAATCCGAGTACCGGGGGCTGTGGCCTGTGATCAAGGGAGTGGTCATAACCAGTCATATCGGAGACTGTCATTTCATTTCGGTGATTTCGGTGATGGGGACAACAGTGGCGGATCCAGGATTAAAATTTACGGGGTGGGGCTGACCAAGACTGTTTTGTAATTGGTACCAAATCGTAAAAGGTCCCCAACATGAAAGGTACAGTGGTACACAAAAAAGGTATATTGTCAAATTTTACGAGGGGCGCCCGCCACCCCCCCCCCCCCCCCCCCTCCCCCGGACGGTGTATCCGCCACTGGACAGGGTGGAAAGCCTGGCAGGGGATGCCCCGGCTCTTTCAGCTGGGCCTGGCCTCGAATGTTTTTTAAATACATTCGAGGCCAGGTGTTGAGGGTTGTTAATAACAACCCTTAACACCATTTGGCCTTATTTCCGGGCGGCTGGGCTCTATTAAAAATAGTGTTTTGTTTTGTTCAAATCAAATATCTCCCAGTTTTTTCTCTCTCTTTTAATACCCGACTTTTTGTTGTGACCTTTCTTCGGGGGGGGGGGGGGGGGGGGGGGAGGGTACTCGCCTAAGCGGTGGCGCTACATGTAGTGCCGCTTAGTCGCTTTTTGCTAAAAAACAACAACAAATGGGGTATGATTTTGTGATGGAAAATCTCTAAAAATAAAAAAATTGCCCCACTTGCTACAGATGGTTCTATTTTAAAATCCTTACAAATGGGTATATTTTCACGAATTGCGAAGATTGGGTCTAGTTTTCCACCAAAAAAAATCATATAAATGGGTGTATTTTCGCGAATGCAAAATGTTGGTCTATTTTCCAGATAATTTGCGAACGGGGTCTATAAATGAAGCAAAATCCTTAGAAATGGGTACCGTTTTTTCAAAAAATCACCTTTTAGAAATGGGTAGGCCTATGTTTTTTATTTGAATCTCCTGCCGCACATCCCCGACCAAATTCAATTCCGGGGGCCTATCCTACTACCTCTGTGTTCTTAGATTGTTCTGCGCTTGTGCGGAAGAGCGCAATGCTGATCCCCTATCTTATACCATGAAGATGCTTGTAGGCCTATATGTGACACTTCTCTTAAAATGAAAGGTTCTCGGTCTACTGCGGTTCCTTGTTTTTTTTCGTTTGCCAAACTCTTGTATTGATGATCGAGTGATTTCAGGCATTTGCTGATGGAGTGATGTTTGCGGTATTAAAGTGGAGCCTGGTTGGCGGTATTAAGGAGTTATGTGGTATAGTAGCCCTATAGCGTATATTTAAAGGTCGTATTTTGTTGTTCGTAAACAGATGTACACTGTGACGCACCCATGTAAAGTGACGGACCTTGACGCACCCTCCGTCATTTTTTTGACGGACCAAAGGCTGCCACGGACGTACCCTCCGTCAACAATTTTTGGTAAACGACGCACCCACGACGCACCTCTCCCGGGGGTCATAGGGTGCGTCTTACAACTGATAGGTGTATTAGTTTTACCCATACTTTTAGTCTTAGGTAGGCAAAATCTTAGGGAAGGGGGGGGGGGGGGGGGGGCACCTCCTGGCTTTAAACAAGCTTTTACCCCAACATATTCAATTTATGGGAAACAGCTCGCTAAAATGTGTCCGTTCTGTGTACTTTTAACCAACATTTTTATATTAACACTTTCCACGCGGCTATTTATATTTTTAGGGTACCCATTTTTTTACTATATTTATACACAAAACAGATTTGTCAGAATCTTTCACAATTTTCGAAGTCTACCTCAATCATTACTGGCCCAATACTAGGCATGTTTGTACTTTTTTCCATGCATTTATCATGGTGATTCCAAATAATATGGTACTGAAATTCAATAATTTTGACATTTTTGAAACATTTTGTGACATTTTGGGATGTTGTCCGTACGCTGCCTGCCTAGCCGTTGAAAAGTGTTAAGTTTGGTTGTGCTATAGGCCTATTTGATAGTAATTTTTAAAAATAACATAAAAGAATATTTACTCCAGGAGGTGAACAAAGCGATAAATACCCACTAGCTTGTGGCAATATGAGTATTCTAAAGAAACGGAGGAGTAAGCAAACATTATGAAGGACTGAGATTTTTAGGCAAATATAGAGTATAATAGATTAACACTTTCCACGCCGCGCGGTTATGCACACGCAATTATTCACAACATGTTTCACAAAATGCATATAATTTATTGGCTTTTGTCATCATATATTTCGAATCACCATGAGAAATTAATTAACAAACACGCCTAGTACTATAAGGTCAGTTATTCTTGATGTAAGACTTTGAAAGTTTAGAAAAGGTTTCTGAAAAATCTGTTTTATATGGTCAAACTAGCCGCGTGGAAAATGTTAAGGGAACACTAGAAAATGGTTAACTTTATATCCATCTAATAGTGAATACATGATTAAGAATTCCTATTTATTATTTGTCCACACTTTATTAAAATACAAGTATCACTCAATTTAAATATTGCTATCGAGCTTGGAGCAAATCAAACTGATGAATAAGAGTTTTTCAAAATCATCAAATTTCCAAATATGTAATGCAGTCCTCATCCTTAAAAAAGGAACCCAATTTAGGTAATAAGCTCTTAAAATAGGGAGGGGGGCTCAAGGAAGTAACTTTATGAATGTTGTGAGTGCTGTTATAATTGAACTATTGACTCAAATGTCCATAAAATTATACATTTTTAGAATGGAAATGGATCAGAAAATCCAAATTTGGCTTCGATTTTGACCAAAAATGTTGATATTTTTTGAGAACATTTTTGTAGGTGATTTTCTCCAAAAAAATCAACATTGTGCTCAAAATTGACGCCAAATTTGACTTATGATCAATTTCCTTTCCAGAAATGTATACTTTTACATGGATTTGATTAATAATTCAATAAGTTTAATATAGCACTCACAACATTCAAAACATCAAGACGAATATCTTTCTTCCTGCCTGGTACTCATGCACTACTACTATAGACATTATTGTATGTTATTCAACTAAAGCCGTTAGCCGTTACAAACTATTGTACTTTTTAATTCACTATTAGCAAATAAACCTCTGAGAATCTATGTTGATTTTCACAACTCTTCAAACACAATAGAGCCACGATGCAGAGAGTGGTTCTAAAATGTTTGCTATCTTGTTTGCTAAAGCTGGAAATGTGTTCATAACTGGACAAACAAATCATACGGGTAGTTAATTTCCATTCTTTAGATAAGCTTGAGTAAATACAAAATGTGGATCCATTTTTTGGGTTTTACGGTCAGGTGATCTCATGCAATGTTTTCGACATGTTACTCCCCTAAATAGTGTCATTTTCTGCGTTTTTAGACTATTTAAGAATGTTGCATACACTCTGAACGTGACCTAATAAATAATAAATATGAAGAAATTAAGTAATTAATGTAAATAAATGATATATAAATTAATAATTATATCAATAAAATAAACTGTATTTAGGCCTATTTATAATTAATTGATTGATAAATAATTAAATAAACATCAACAATTAAGAAAGTAAATACAAAATAAATAAATA
>CM069447.1:58578413-58695420 GCA_035610835.1 Ophiura sarsii | reverse complement strand
TGGAATTTCTTCTTTCAGATGGTTTTTGTTTGATAGCAATCGGGTATGTAGTTTTCAAAATATGACCGATTGTACTTACATGAATAGTTCAAAATGTTGGTCAAAAAACAGCGTTTCCTATACTTTAATACACAAAAACACTTACCCAGTGATATATAAGGCATTTTTAAAACAATTATAAATAAATAGTTTTAAAACAATTATGTTGCATTCACTTTGGGCTAAAATGTGTTTAGGATATATGTAAAACAAATATGGGGTTAGAAATGTTGTAACGACGAATTTCTTATGTATTTTATTGTTTTTCACCCTGCTATATATAAGGAAATTAACTAAATAATTAATAAAAAGGGAACGCATCACTACATTGATTGCAAAAAACAATGTTATATTTACTGTAATTATTCATAGCACCTTTTTAAAAACTTAACTTAAATACTTTATTCCCAGCGGATTTCAATACAACAACTATATTACTTGCAATATAGAAGAAGTTAATCCGTGGCCTCAGGCACTGCAGGTCGTTGTAACCTGTAATAGTATGAGCTGTATTTCCTCTAATACTGAGAGCTTATTCGTCAACATAAAACATGATCCGTTAAGTACCTTAGTATTTGCGTCGCTTGTGACTGAAAATAATAGTATAGGCACACTAACTGTGACTTAGAAATTATATGTTGCTGTTGTGAATACCCTATGATTAAGCTGGTTGTCATACCGCCAGCATTTGTAAGGCGTTAATTAACCTATCACAGTTACATGCGAATGATATATAAAAAATAACATATAATACATTATTATTGACAATAATTCAAGGTACAACTATCTTACGAATGGGCCGCTCAATGCCAATACAGCAGGAGTACCTGTCATGCGTATACTATTAAAAGTATACATCTTCCGGAAGTCGTTACTCTGTCTGAGTCTCAGTCTGAATTTCGTATGACCTTCGCTGTGCATTACAAGTCGTTATTGAAGTGCTCCTCGTTACATACTATATGTTTACACAGGATTACAAACTTCTCTGGCTTCTCTTTAGAGTTGCATAAGCACTGTCAAGTGTTTACAAATGTAAGTTGACACTCGCCGGCTAAAGCTATAGATGTCTGTCTCGCATGTCCTTGCAATCCGTGTAAAGGTTCTTCAATGCCAAAGGCGCATGTTGACTATTATCAGGTTATCTTGAAAATAGATATTTCAAGCACCACATGCATTTCATAAAAGAACAGGTCTGTGAACGCTTACACCATTCATCAAGCTTCATGCACCATTATTGTAACTCTGTGGAAGATGAAATGGCTATACTTGTGAAGCGGGTAATTTTACGTCTGCGTTATGGTGGATGGAAATAATAATCGATCAACAGCAGCTGCTCAGTTGCAAGACGTATTTACCGCATTACGTTCCATTTACCTGTATATTTTGAAATATATTTGTTGACAGGTTGACTAGTCAAAGCTATAGTACTTAACCATGGACAACCTTGACCACCTGTCGGGACCTTGCTAAGCCAAAAGGTAGTCTACAATATTGCCACATGTTAACTTTTAAACTAAAATCTGCTCTAGGGATACTACAATTACCGTAACATTTCTCGAGCTTTGAACATTCGATTTTAACAAACTGTAAATAGCACCATTTTATAACAAATTGAAGTTCATAGTTTGTATTTCTTAACACACCAACACAAAAATCAAATATTGAGCTTCTAGGTATACCCAGCAAACTATCCAATTTTTAATTGAAGTTATTTTAATAGACAACTATATCTTGTCACTAAACTCATAAATGTGTTACTACTGAACCGATTACAACCATTCAAACGTCAAATTATACCAAAGGTGGCATATTATTTTTATTTTTTATGCTCTTAAATCTCGTAAATCGACCAAAAGCGTGTTGTTTTATAAAGGATTCCGTGTTCAGTCATAGGCCCTTACCCTTATAATTGTCACCGTATGGTGCAGGGGATACTCAGAATGGACACTATATGGTACATTCAAGACAAATTAGTTTACAATAACAATGTATTTATTTCTCTGACTTTCCTCGATCATAACATATATAACAAAAATGAGTTGTAACGTAGATAATTAACTAAGAGCTCGACACGTGGAACCGGTTTTATTATAAATGTATGTTGTATTCCTCTGCAAATGTTCATAGCACTAACGATGATAAAATTATACGCCGACGACGGTTGACTTCCCTGGTGATAGGATTCCCTTCACAAAATGTTCCATTTCGGGAATTACGACTGACGTACCTGGATATACTGCTCAGTCAGAGTTCATGGGTTTTTACATCACCTTAATTCTAGCAAAGTGGAGTTATACGTCTATACTGTGTCGATCCGTGCGTCATAAATCATATGTTCGTGATTTTTCTCCCACACACAACCGTATCCGTTTCAGCCCAAAGTAAATAATCCCAACACCAACCAAGTAGTTCAGACAAAGAAAGCTACAGATAAATAGATAAAATACCGAAATGTCTAATAACATCTGTAATATCTTAATCCATCTGATTATTATGTACATTATTTCTAGGATGTTATCATGCCAAAATGTATTTAAAATACCACCCTTTTTAATATACCAAATCTTTTTGGGTTATCCCATTCACTCACATTATATCACTCGTACATTGAACAATTTATCAATATCAATATGATACTTAAAGTCAACATAAAATTCATATATTCCATTTATATCATAGCTCATTGTATTGAAATTTCCACTGTTGCTCAATAACAAACTATTTGCCTCAGCATTAAAATATCTGAACCCAAAATCTTCTGCTTTTCTTTTCAGCATATATTAAATAAAATATATCATATTCAATACCTGGCATTAAACATTATTATTAACATGGAATTTGGTTTCTGAACCGAAATGCAAATTGGACATGTTTAAAGCTGCCACGCCCATTTACTGACATGAACATGTAGTATTTCGTTAAATTTCAAAAACACACATTTAAAATATTATTATTATTCCTAAATCACCCAATTATACTCTAATGACAAAGGAATTGAAAAGTTTAACTCACGTCATTTATCCATGAAAAATTGACTGCAGGATGGTTTCCACAAGGTAATGTCTCGGCATTCTCCTCCCAGAACCACGACGCCACCATGGGTACATATACACTAACCATACCGCAACACTGGCCTTCCAAAATGCATAGCAGGCGCATGCTAAATTATAGCCCCCGACTCATGCCTTTTATAAACTATAATATGTCTATAAAATTATAAGGCCCAGTACTTCAACTTGGTCGTACCCATTTGTGTGTCTCTCAAAAACACTCCTATACCATCGATATTGTGAACTGCAATGCCTCAAAACCCAGAACAAATTATATCTTGTATAAAATTGTATCAATAAAATACTCAGCTGCACACTACATTGATAACTAAAGTAGGATTATGAATCTATCACAATAGCCACTAGACTTCGGCAAGTCTTAATACTATACATAGGTCCTAGTCTTAAAAATGACAAAATATTTTTTTGGAATTTAAAAACTTATTGGACTTAACCCAAGTCTCAATAAATTAATATACTGAAATATTGGGGTATTCCAAACTGCCGTGACAATAATCAACCGCATGCTGTGATAAGCAACACTGCAAATGTTGATGACTGCGCTGATCACAATATAAAGCGAACAGGAAATGTTTTCTTTGTCATAACTTTGTATATACTTCACCGATTTTGCTAATTCGAAACTCGCATTGTGGTAACATTACCTCAATGCGAGTTTATTCATTTGTCAACCTTAACACACGAAAATCAACAAACTCTGCAATAATTATGTTTCTAAGAACCCCCACTTGTCCTTCTCACAAAATAACCTGAGTCAAAACTTGGAAAAACGCACGGTCAAACTGTTACCATAAGTGCCATATGCAATACACAGGTTGTGTAATAAATCAAAGAAATACAATAGAAGAAGAGATTAATTCCCCTGATAACATGGTAAATCGGAGGTTAGAAACGTCTCAAACTTTTTATTAATAATGTTCATATTGTCACCTACATATGGTGATAATTATGAATCGTTATATGTAGCATATATATATTTGATAACAAATCAATGCTGTCTTATAATAACCGATCTTAACAGAAACAATACAATACACTAATACCCGCACAAGCTACATTGCGGGGGTATTTGTGTTTGTGCGCTGTGGGAGTACACAATGAGTATAAATATACATTTTGGGAGTTGGATTTTTTGTTAGTACAGGAGTGCACTACGGGGGTAATTATTTGTACTGTGGGGGTATTTTTGTATGTACATTGTGGGAGTTGACTAGATAGATGGCGCCATTCATATAGTCGGGTGGCAAAGTGTATGTTTGAAGATGACAAATAACACACAAAAAACAAACAAATCGTTCTGGGGGTATATTTGTTGTTGCTTTTAACACGCTCACAGTATCCTCATATACCATTTGGAAACTGTTCATTGTGGGGGTACGCCCACAATGCCGAAATACTCCCACAATGTCAAATCATACTCATATCTACACCCACAATGTACCTCTTATAAGTACATGTTGGCGTACAATGACGTATAGACGGCGGCGAACGTAGGAGGAGGGGGGGGGGGGGGTGCGGAAATATGCCGAACTTGAATTCAAAATATTTTGAATCAACTCTACGCGGCGGCGGCGGCGGCGGCGGCGGTGTGTCTTAGAATAAAAAATGTCTTTTTAAATACTATTTAGATCATGTTGGACCCCGTGCCGTTCGGAGAGGGGGTTTACGGAAGTATGCAAAACTTACATTCAAAATCTTTTTTTGTTCTCATTAGAGCGTAATACGTTTAAAATTATATTTTTGATATTTAAAAAAAAAAAAAAATCTCCAAATTTTGTTCCTAATAGCGAAAATTAGACCCTCGTATTTCTGCCATTTCGATAAATAAACATGATAAACTTTAAATCGTTTAAAGTAATTATTAACGTCTGTGGCACGTGTCCGAGAAGTCTTAATGTCGCAGGGTCTTGCATTAAAAGACAGTGGGGTGGAGAAAATGAGCATTTATACACAGCTCTATGGAGAAAAATTTACATAATCGTCGATAACTCGAAAAGAAAATCATTAATAGAACATAATATTTTTTCAAATTAACTTTTTTGGGCAGACAATATACGGTTCTTTTCTTTAAAAAAAAAAAAAAAAAAAAAGATAAAAAAACTAGATAATGACTTCAATTAGTCCTACTTTGCTGAATGTCAAATTGACTGGAATTTAGTTATATTTCATGTATCATCACACCCATCTCGATCCTAAAAACCACCATCCCCGCCGGAACACACAACATCAACCCGCCCACTAATACCCGCACAAGCTACATTGCGGGGGTATTTGTGTTTGTGCGCTGTGGGAGTACACAATGAGTATAAATATACATTTTGGGAGTTGGATTTTTTGTTAGTACAGGAGTGCACTACGGGGGTAATTATTTGTACTGTGGGGGTATTTTTGTATGTACATTGTGGGAGTTGACTAGATAGATGGCGCCATTCATATAGTCGGGTGGCAAAGTGTATGTTTGAAGATGACAAATAACACACAAAAAACAAACAAATCGTTCTGGGGGTATATTTGTTGTTGCTTTTAACACGCTCACAGTATCCTCATATACCATTTGGAAACTGTTCATTGTGGGGGTACGCCCACAATGCCGAAATACTCCCACAATGTCAAATCATACTCATATCTACACCCACAATGTACCTCTTATAAGTACATGTTGGCGTACAATGACGTATAGACGGCGGCGAACGTAGGAGGAGGGGGGGGGGGGGGGTGCGGAAATATGCCGAACTTGAATTCAAAATATTTTGAATCAACTCTACGCGGCGGCGGCGGCGGCGGCGGCGGTGTGTCTTAGAATAAAAAATGTCTTTTTAAATACTATTTAGATCATGTTGGACCCCGTGCCGTTCGGAGAGGGGGTTTACGGAAGTATGCAAAACTTACATTCAAAATCTTTTTTTGTTCTCATTAGAGCGTAATACGTTTAAAATTATATTTTTGATATTTAAAAAAAAAAAAAATTCTCCAAATTTTGTTCCTAATAGCGAAAATTAGACCCTCGTATTTCTGCCATTTCGATAAATAAACATGATAAACTTTAAATCGTTTAAAGTAATCATTAACGTCTGTGGCACGTGTCCGAGAAGTCTTAATGTCGCAGGGTCTTGCATTAAAAGACAGTGGGGTGGAGAAAATGAGCATTTATACACAGCTCTATGGAGAAAAATTTACATAATCGTCGATAACTCGAAAAGAAAATCATTAATAGAACATAATATTTTTTCAAATTAACTTTTTTGGGCAGACAATATACGGTTCTTTTCTTTAAAAAAAAAAAAAAAAAAAAAGATAAAAAAACTAGATAATGACTTCAATTAGTCCTACTTTGCTGAATGTCAAATTGACTGGAATTTAGTTATATTTCATGTATCATCACACCCATCTCGATCCTAAAAACCACCATCCCCGCCGGAACACACAACATCAACCCGCCCACTAATACCCGCACAAGCTACATTGCGGGGGTATTTGTGTTTGTGCGCTGTGGGAGTACACAATGAGTATAAATATACATTTTGGGAGTTGGATTTTTTGTTAGTACAGGAGTGCACTACGGGGGTAATTATTTGTACTGTGGGGGTATTTTTGTATGTACATTGTGGGAGTTGACTAGATAGATGGCGCCATTCATATAGTCGGGTGGCAAAGTGTATGTTTGAAGATGACAAATAACACACAAAAAACAAACAAATCGTTCTGGGGGTATATTTGTTGTTGCTTTTAACACGCTCACAGTATCCTCATATACCATTTGGAAACTGTTCATTGTGGGGGTACGCCCACAATGCCGAAATACTCCCACAATGTCAAATCATACTCATATCTACACCCACAATGTACCTCTTATAAGTACATGTTGGCGTACAATGACGTATAGACGGCGGCGAACGTAGGAGGAGGGGGGGGGGGGTGCGGAAATATGCCGAACTTGAATTCAAAATATTTTGAATCAACTCTACGCGGCGGCGGCGGCGGCGGCGGCGGCGGCGGCGGCGGTGTGTCTTAGAATAAAAAATGTCTTTTTAAATACTATTTAGATCATGTTGGACCCCGTGCCGTTCGGAGAGGGGGTTTACGGAAGTATGCAAAACTTACATTCAAAATCTTTTTTTGTTCTCATTAGAGCGTAATACGTTTAAAATTATATTTTTGATATTTAAAAAAAAAAAAAATCTCCAAATTTTGTTCCTAATAGCGAAAATTAGACCCTCGTATTTCTGCCATTTCGATAAATAAACATGATAAACTTTAAATCGTTTAAAGTAATCATTAACGTCTGTGGCACGTGTCCGAGAAGTCTTAATGTCGCAGGGTCTTGCATTAAAAGACAGTGGGGTGGAGAAAATGAGCATTTATACACAGCTCTATGGAGAAAAATTTACATAATCGTCGATAACTCGAAAAGAAAATCATTAATAGAACATAATATTTTTTCAAATTAACTTTTTTGGGCAGACAATATACGGTTCTTTTCTTTAAAAAAAAAAAAAAAAAAAAAAGATAAAAAAACTAGATAATGACTTCAATTAGTCCTACTTTGCTGAATGTCAAATTGACTGGAATTTAGTTATATTTCATGTATCATCACACCCATCTCGATCCTAAAAACCACCATCCCCGCCGGAACACACAACATCAACCCGCCCACTAATACCCGCACAAGCTACATTGCGGGGGTATTTGTGTTTGTGCGCTGTGGGAGTACACAATGAGTATAAATATACATTTTGGGAGTTGGATTTTTTGTTAGTACAGGAGTGCACTACGGGGGTAATTATTTGTACTGTGGGGGTATTTTTGTATGTACATTGTGGGAGTTGACTAGATAGATGGCGCCATTCATATAGTCGGGTGGCAAAGTGTATGTTTGAAGATGACAAATAACACACAAAAAACAAACAAATCGTTCTGGGGGTATATTTGTTGTTGCTTTTAACACGCTCACAGTATCCTCATATACCATTTGGAAACTGTTCATTGTGGGGGTACGCCCACAATGCCGAAATACTCCCACAATGTCAAATCATACTCATATCTACACCCACAATGTACCTCTTATAAGTACATGTTGGCGTACAATGACGTATAGACGGCGGCGAACGTAGGAGGAGGGGGGGGGGGTGCGGAAATATGCCGAACTTGAATTCAAAATATTTTGAATCAACTCTACGCGGCGGCGGCGGCGGCGGCGGCGGCGGCGGCGGCGGTGTGTCTTAGAATAAAAAATGTCTTTTTAAATACTATTTAGATCATGTTGGACCCCGTGCCGTTCGGAGAGGGGGTTTACGGAAGTATGCAAAACTTACATTCAAAATCTTTTTTTGTTCTCATTAGAGCGTAATACGTTTAAAATTATATTTTTGATATTTAAAAAAAAAAAAAATCTCCAAATTTTGTTCCTAATAGCGAAAATTAGACCCTCGTATTTCTGCCATTTCGATAAATAAACATGATAAACTTTAAATCGTTTAAAGTAATCATTAACGTCTGTGGCACGTGTCCGAGAAGTCTTAATGTCGCAGGGTCTTGCATTAAAAGACAGTGGGGTGGAGAAAATGAGCATTTATACACAGCTCTATGGAGAAAAATTTACATAATCGTCGATAACTCGAAAAGAAAATCATTAATAGAACATAATATTTTTTCAAATTAACTTTTTTGGGCAGACAATATACGGTTCTTTTCTTTAAAAAAAAAAAAAAAAAAAAAAGATAAAAAAACTAGATAATGACTTCAATTAGTCCTACTTTGCTGAATGTCAAATTGACTGGAATTTAGTTATATTTCATGTATCATCACACCCATCTCGATCCTAAAAACCACCATCCCCGCCGGAACACACAACATCAACCCGCCCACTAATACCCGCACAAGCTACATTGCGGGGGTATTTGTGTTTGTGCGCTGTGGGAGTACACAATGAGTATAAATATACATTTTGGGAGTTGGATTTTTTGTTAGTACAGGAGTGCACTACGGGGGTAATTATTTGTACTGTGGGGGTATTTTTGTATGTACATTGTGGGAGTTGACTAGATAGATGGCGCCATTCATATAGTCGGGTGGCAAAGTGTATGTTTGAAGATGACAAATAACACACAAAAAACAAACAAATCGTTCTGGGGGTATATTTGTTGTTGCTTTTAACACGCTCACAGTATCCTCATATACCATTTGGAAACTGTTCATTGTGGGGGTACGCCCACAATGCCGAAATACTCCCACAATGTCAAATCATACTCATATCTACACCCACAATGTACCTCTTATAAGTACATGTTGGCGTACAATGACGTATAGACGGCGGCGAACGTAGGAGGAGGGGGGGGGGGGTGCGGAAATATGCCGAACTTGAATTCAAAATATTTTGAATCAACTCTACGCGGCGGCGGCGGCGGCGGCGGCGGCGGCGGCGGCGGTGTGTCTTAGAATAAAAAATGTCTTTTTAAATACTATTTAGATCATGTTGGACCCCGTGCCGTTCGGAGAGGGGGTTTACGGAAGTATGCAAAACTTACATTCAAAATCTTTTTTTGTTCTCATTAGAGCGTAATACGTTTAAAATTATATTTTTGATATTTAAAAAAAAAAAAAATCTCCAAATTTTGTTCCTAATAGCGAAAATTAGACCCTCGTATTTCTGCCATTTCGATAAATAAACATGATAAACTTTAAATCGTTTAAAGTAATCATTAACGTCTGTGGCACGTGTCCGAGAAGTCTTAATGTCGCAGGGTCTTGCATTAAAAGACAGTGGGGTGGAGAAAATGAGCATTTATACACAGCTCTATGGAGAAAAATTTACATAATCGTCGATAACTCGAAAAGAAAATCATTAATAGAACATAATATTTTTTCAAATTAACTTTTTTGGGCAGACAATATACGGTTCTTTTCTTTAAAAAAAAAAAAAAAAAAAAAGATAAAAAAACTAGATAATGACTTCAATTAGTCCTACTTTGCTGAATGTCAAATTGACTGGAATTTAGTTATATTTCATGTATCATCACACCCATCTCGATCCTAAAAACCACCATCCCCGCCGGAACACACAACATCAACCCGCCCACTAATACCCGCACAAGCTACATTGCGGGGGTATTTGTGTTTGTGCGCTGTGGGAGTACACAATGAGTATAAATATACATTTTGGGAGTTGGATTTTTTGTTAGTACAGGAGTGCACTACGGGGGTAATTATTTGTACTGTGGGGGTATTTTTGTATGTACATTGTGGGAGTTGACTAGATAGATGGCGCCATTCATATAGTCGGGTGGCAAAGTGTATGTTTGAAGATGACAAATAACACACAAAAAACAAACAAATCGTTCTGGGGGTATATTTGTTGTTGCTTTTAACACGCTCACAGTATCCTCATATACCATTTGGAAACTGTTCATTGTGGGGGTACGCCCACAATGCCGAAATACTCCCACAATGTCAAATCATACTCATATCTACACCCACAATGTACCTCTTATAAGTACAATGTGGACAAACGTCATAACGTACACTCGAAGCATACTATTTATCCATTTTAAATTGCATCTATTCCCAAGTTACATAATTGGCGTAACCCTAGGAGATACATCCCCTTGTGACGCTTATTGGAAAACCATTATACCCCAAGGGCCAGAGTGCCGTACAATTAGTCTTAAACTCCTCCTCATCCTATCGCCGGGCACGGTCCCATTGCCAAACGATGCTGCATATAACTTAAAGTACAACATGATACAAATCAAACACATAGAAAGAAAAAATAACATTGTTAAAATCGGATTCAAATATCGATATGCGCTAAGTATAAATCAACAGTTGAGTGATGTGAATTTTACGATTAACATGTTGTTCTAAAACGGGAAAACAGGAGGCTATAATAAGCAATATGATACTATGGTCACTTAATGGTAGCATCTAAAATGCTAGATAATGCAAGATCAAAAACTTAATTATCAGGGGCGTTTTGTCTGTCAGTAAAATTCAATGGTTTTTTTTGCTACCGATACATTACATACTTATCGCCTCGACGACACATTAAAGGTTACGATAGCACTAATAGGAGAACACGTTTGATGACTTAAACTCCCGATGGACAAATACTGCCCGATATAGTAAACTACATTAGCCATTAGCCATTACTTTTCGCGCTTAACTCCGTTTTACTACCACCACCGGTATCATGGGTATTTTTGTTTATGTAAACTTGACCTGCTCGCTAACGTTTACATATTAGAGTTTCATGGCAGAGAGGTTTATAACTCTGATATTTGTATAATAGGTGCACTATTATAACAGTTGCATAACAAGTTCTCGAGACGGTACCTTGCATTATGCTTGACTTTCTTGCATGCATGCGTGATGAAGTTACATTTGTATATTAGTGTGGTGTTAGGTGTTATGAATGTACAAATAATACGAAACTTAAAGTGTCATTGCAGAGAGGTTTATAATTCTGATATTTCTATAATAGGTGCACTATAACAGTTGCACTAATATTTCTCTTTATAGGGTTAGAGTGCGTTCTTCCTTAACCCTAACTCTCGCGGCTATGTTTCGTGTGGATCGGGGAGGGGGGGGGGGGGGGGGCGGGGGCAAATTATGAACGTTTACCCAACTTACCACCGCGAGCGAAACGACCCGGATTTGATCCCGGACCATCCGCACCCCAGCGCCGGGCTTTACGATTCCATATCCTTACATGAAATGTTATGTTGAAACTTTCCTAACCACCGATTTAAATCTTCCCCTTTCTACGCAATATCTCAGATTTATTTCACACCACCTGTTTATTGCCGGGTACTTGCTACAGCCTACCATCACTCTCTAAAGCATGGCCCAAGGTGTTAAGCTTGGTATGGTTCCTTGTATAAAGGTCCCCCCCCCCCCCCCCCCCCAGCTTGCGGTCACTGGAGTTTTAACGACCAATTTTTGGGTTGAACAAAGAGCCCAACACGCGACTATAGAAAGTGCTTGTATTAATAAATACATTTAATGTTTGAACTTCAATTTGTTTCCAAAACTAGTGCTGTTTCAGAGTTTGTACACTTAAAAGTAACACTTCAGGCATTGAACTGGCAAGAAAAACCACTGGCGACGCATCGTATTGCGAATCGCGAGAATTGCATGTGATCTTTATCAAGATACAAAGGAGTGAGAGGCCTTCAGAAATGCTGAGAGAAAGTATTTTATTTTAACGTTACTGACTGTTATAAGAAGTCTTTACGTTTCGATATACACCGTACACAACAAGTCCCTGACCAGGCGCTTAAATGTCGGCTGATCCAAAATCGGTACCAGCAATATGAGATGTACATTAAATGGACAAATTGCTTCTCCGTAGTTTGATACCTCATTCATAAAGATCGAATGGATACCTTTAAAGTTATGATGATTTCAATAACCACAAGTAACGACAACAAAGTTGCAAAATTGGTTTCTTATGGGATATCATTGATTTGTATTGTCCACTGTGTGCTATCTCAACCAGTCAGGTATGGGAATGAATGGGTAACAGGCATCGACGGGTAGTCGGTACACACACATTTTTGAAACCCAATTTTAGTGCAACAATTATTTTGGTAGTTGTGATCGATTAAACAATCAAAACATCAATAATATTTACTCGATTTTTATGAATGAGGTATCAAACTACGTAGAAGACATTTTCTCATGAAATGTATATCACAGAATTTGTTTATTATCTATCACAAGGTTGACTTACTTACTTGACTTACTTGACTTAGGGCGGATGATTTTTCCGAACCACAATGCCTCTCCAGATCTTCCTATCCAACATAGCTGTCTTGATTTCTTCCACCTGCAGTCCTGTATCACGTTTGAGTATGTCAATGTAGGTCAGGGCTGGTCTACCACGCTTTCTTGCTCCGTGCTTTGGGATCCAATGTATAAGTTTGTGTACAAGCTCCTTGGACCCTCTGAAGCAGTGTCCAGCAAATCTTGCTCTGCGTTCTCTGATCTTGTCCGAGACTTTTGGCATGTCCCCATACAGGTCCTTATTTGTCACATGCTGACTCCAGTTGATGTTGAACACAGATCTTAGCATCCTAGTGTAGCATCCATCCAGTTGTTTACCAAGCTTTGGGGTGACTGTCCATGCCTCACATCCATAAAGGAGGACGGATTCTACTGTAGCTATGAATAGTCTTTCTTTGAGCTTTCTGGATAATGATTTAGCCTTCCATAGCTGACTAAGTTTGCCACAAGCTCTCCATGCAGCTGCTTTGCGTGTTTTGATGTCCTTTTCAGTGTTGTTCATCCAGGCTCCAAGGTATTTGAAGTCTTCCACTTTATCAAGGCGCATGCCTTCACTTGTGGTAATTACAGGTACTTGCGTCTGGTTGAAGGACATGTACTTCGTCTTTGCAGCGTTCATTTTGAGCCCAACTCTTCCCACTGAAGTCTCCACTCTATTGAGTAGTGATTGCGCTTGAGACACTTCCTCAGACAACAGTGCAATGTCATCAGCAAAGTCTAAGTCTGTTACTACGGTTGGTCCTATTCTTCTGCTGCTTCTTTTTGTTAGGTGGAATCCTAGCTCACAAGGTTAGCATAATTAATTCATTATTTGAGAAATCTCCGGGGATTCTCTATGCCCCTTTGACATGCATAATTTATACGCTGAAAACTGACTATTACTGACATTGTTTTTCAAACGAACTATTTTAGGCACAGCTTCAGATACATAGTACCTGGTAACGATATATACATTATATATAGCAGTAGGACATTGTCCACCTGAAAGTGTGATTTCAAGCAGTGTGCTTTAAGAGGATTAAATTATGTACAGCACAAGCAAGAAGATACTCGTTGCACCTGCACTATTGTTAATACTATTGGGTGATGCACCACACCACACCTCCCAATAGAAATGATGGTAACTGACATTACTTACCCACGTCATAGACTAGCTCGTCTGCCACAGACAACGTGTTTGATTAAAACCTAGATTATAGGTGTTAGGTTTAACGATGTAGAAAGATATAAACGAATACAATGTGATTACCTTTGCTCTGATTTGAAATACAATAGTGTGGTGAATGTTGGCATCTATCCATTAGGACTATCATATAAAATGTAGACTTACACTACTCATAACTATTAGGATGAATGTGTAAATAATATTTGTTTCAATTTTTGTTCATGAATCGTATGAATACAAATTAGGGATACTTGCAGCTTCATAGATAAATTGAATATTACAATATTATTAGCAGATGACTGTAGCGGAAGACACACATCAGTCGATCAACTGTCTACATATACAGGGTGTCCCTAAAAAGGTGCACGTGTTCCACGTCATTGCCCGTATTGCTTACTAAATGATGTGGCTGTAATATTCATATAATCATAACGATAATTTAGTTGGCTTTCGAATTCCGTTAGTTTGATTGTAATTGCACTTCCCAATCTAAAGATAAAGGTAATTACAAACGGGTTGTTCCACTTGTTTGTGCCATGCTTGTGGAAAGAGGACTTTTTCTCATATTCAGTAGTAACTACTTGAGGCTTATCTGAGCTTCAGGATGGCTAAATTACCTTTTAAGTGCCGTTTGTTTGATCTCAATTGCTTAATCCTATTGAAAAGTATGCTTGATCAAAGTTGTTCAGTAAATATAAAATTTGAGCTAATGTTTGAGAAGAAATGCTTCAAAGTGTTAAACACAACAGATATGTTACACATAAATGATTTGATTTCTTTTAAAAAACACTGGGACAGTTTTGATATTAATTACTCATGGTCAAACAAGCATATCTCAGGATATAGATAAGGCCAACAAAAAAAAGTTGACTTGCCCTTTCCGACCGACCCGAATTTTCGGAAATCTAGGGTCGCTATTTTTATTTTTATTTTTATTTTTTCAAAGTAAAAGAAAAAATAATAATAATAAAAAAAAAGAAAACTGAAAGAAGCACATAACAATAAAATAAGATGAAAACGGTTTTTTTTAATTAGTATCTGCTTGTTTAAAAATCAAAAAAAAAAAATCCAAAACATCAACAACCAAAAAATCCAAAAATAAAATTCTTTAAAACGTGTTTTTGTGTAGTAGGCTATCATCTCCCTGTTTAAATTAAAAAACCCAAATTAAAACAAATATTCCGACCGTCCGACCCAGACTCTGGCCCTGAAAGGGCAAGTCAACTTTTTGTTCTGGCCTAAGGTGATATGAGACGTCATGCCGGGATTTTTGGTCGGCACATTGTTCTTCGCCCGGCGGTGTGCACGCGCATCCGGTTTTGTTTAGCACCAATGCTTTTGAAACTCGCGCCAAAGCATTATAAAGACAATAAGGCATATCAGACAGTGTTGTAGTCATTTGATGTTCCCTCAAACATATATCGACAGTCCAGTCCCTTTGACAGTTGCTCTTGTTGATAATCATTGCTATCACCCCTTCTATACTCAAGCACATTCGACAAAACAAACTGCATACGGAGGCCTATTTAGTTATCTTAAAGCTTGTATATTCAAAGGCCAACTCCAATTACGATATGTTTAAAGAGGCTTTAAAGTGTTAAACATATCAGCAACTTTACACATGGGTGATTTCTTTCACATAGTTTTGATATTGTTTGCTCATAATTAAACAAGTTATCTCTAGATAGACTTTTGCAAGAGGTTTCATTCCCTAAACTTTTCTAAAAGTGGCACAAATCCGTATTTTGAGTGCTCGTTGTTGCTTCAGACATAGTTTTAAATTGAGAAAAGTAAACACAATCAAATAAAAAGAATTTGAAATCCAATGAAATACAATCCAGATTATAGTCAAACACTGAGTAATCAATGAGGGTAATGGCATGGAACATTTGCACCCCTTTTTAGGGACACCCTGTGTAACTTCTAAATGTTTTAAGCGCGATCATTTGTTTAGTTTAGCGCGAGCTTGATGCATGTGGATTGAAATAGATAGTCAATGTCGTGATTATTTGTTTAGTTAACTTCAATGTAGAAAACGAAGCTACATGTATGTTTAAATTATTTGCTTATAAAGAAAACACACACACACACAAAAACCCGAAAACAAACGAAATGGTCACTAATATCTGTTACAAGACCTAATATTCAGGCGACATCATTTCGGTGAAAAGGCCAGAGCATTTTGAACGTGATACTCATAATATGGATTGTGTTCTGGTGTACATAGGGGGGGTGGGGGGGGGGGGGGGGGGGGTGGGGGGGGGGGGGTGGCAATAGAGATATTTCAACTGGTTTTTAATTACGAGAGTTTAAATATAGCCTTTCCTTTCATTTCTTTAACTGTAAGTGGAATGCAATTGAATTGCGGCACCCCATGAGTATGCGCTTTTACATGAACATGCTCTTGCATATGGACTATGTGTAGACGCATGCGTTAACACATCGGGTTACAAATGGCCCAGATGAATCAACAGTTATTCTGTTTGTTTGTTAACAACGTGAACTACTCTCCAAATTGCAATTACGATGTCATTGAGTCAGACTCCTCCAGTTTCAAACATCGTCAACCAGCGAGGGTGATATTTAACTCGATCGGCATACTAGGAGCCCCAGTCCTCAAATTCAAGAGTTGACCCATGACCTCCGAACATACACTTAAATTTAAATTTTTATGATAGCTTAACATCCTATCTACACGAATATTGAGTCTTGCTCTTGAGATTCTCTTGCAAATTTATGCTACGGCGATGGTCATATGTATTCACATAGCAGAAATAAAATAATATAACCTATGGAAAGAGTATAGGGTAGTATTTGACCATTAACGTCAAAGGAAATATCAAAATTGCTTATCAGTATGTAAATTTATGTTTAAAAAGAACTACTTAACTCATTATAATAGCTATTTCCATTGTAATGTCACGTAAACGGTCACAAATGAATGGGACATTGGAAAAAGTTAGAAACAAAATCAGCATTTTAGACCAATTTCTAAATTTCTGATATTCTCCGTTGTTTAATTTTAATTAAAAAAAAGCAGTTGTGGCCCATTAATATCATATGTGGTAATATACTTTGACATTTTTTCCCCAAATGTTATAGCCATAATAATACCCTTACCCCTAACACGGGTTGTTTTATTTGATTTCATACATGTCAATATATAGGGAACACAGGTTTACTCCCCGATCATTTAATGCATATAGCCGCCATCTTGGATTTTTCAACTTTTTACCTTTTCTCACCAAGGACCTATTTTTTCTTCAATTTTTGAAGTCTATAAGTAAATAGTATACAATAATCTTTCATATAAAACATGTTAATTGCTTGGCTTCGACTTAGTTACCTCTTGCTGACCATTTACACCTCACGGCCGCCATCTTGGATTTTCAGCCAAATTTCCATAATTTCACTAATTTTCGGCATTTTGAAACCAAGAATCAATTTTTTCTTCAATTTTCGAAGTTTCTAAGTAAAGCCTACACAAGTATCTTTCATACAACACCTGTGGGAAATACAGTCATTGCCATCAACATAATTTCGCAAGAGAATATTAGGAGCAGAACTCTTTATTCTTGTAGATAACAAATGCAGCTATCATACAAATACAAATGTAGGAGTATGTTCGGAGGTCATGGGTCAAACAATCTTAAAGCCGAATTTAGAGCTCTGTGGCCCTACTATACGGATATATTCTATCATCGTCATTCAACGTATGCAAACCGTAGGCGTCGCAAACGCATTACTATTGTTTGCAAATCATGAAGCACACCATTTACACACGATATACATGAATGTATAAGGGCGATTCCATGAAAATGTGACGGAGCAAAAAAACTGAAAATTGCTCCAAAAGATTTATTTTTACCTCTATGTTGTTCAAAGCTCATGCAAAGGTTCAGGAAAAAATTGTTACAACATTTGGCTAACGTTTACTATGAAAAAATTCTACTTTCTTACCCCAAAAATGGTAACATGTGTTACCGGAGCAACACTTTTTTGAAAATATTTACTTTATTGATTTGGTTTTAATTTACGCCACTTATAATTTTAATTCTACTAGTTAGGCCCTATTTAAAAATAGTAAACAATTAGATAAATTCATTACCACCACTCTACAATAGGCCATCAAAATGTCGTAACGCGTGTTACCAAACTCATATTCAGGAAAACCTCAATTTTTCAAGTGTTATTTATCACTATTTATGGTTAATATGTTAGTTCAATTGCCAAAGTCAAAATTAATTTTAATTTAGAAATATAATAAAGAATCTAAGGCTAGTAAATTATGGCTGGACAAAGTGTAACGCGTGTTGCCGTAACACGTGTTATCGACTATTTTGCATTTTACAAAAAAGTGAGAACTTTAATTCTTGTTATTATTCTAGTTTTATAAACCTCATCAAGGTAATTGCTTACAGTAGTGACCAATTGATTGTAGGTTGGTTAGTTGAAATACACAAGCAAAACAAAGTTGGGATTTTTTTTAGTGCGTCTTTTTTCGTAACGCGTGTTACCGATATTCGGAGCGGTCTAACATTAACATGAGCTAATTTTTCATATTGGTGTTAGCACGAGGATCAAGCCTTAAGTCTTGGGTATTACAATACAAAAGATGAAAACTTCATTCAAATTACTTTTACAGTTATAGAGTGGAGAATAAAGAATGGCGCGCTTAAATGTAACGCGTGTTACCATGGAATCGCCCATAACTGTTATGCTGCTAAAACCAGAGATAAACCATTAAAACAAATCCCAGCAAGATAAAGAATGGGATAGGTTTTCATTTTAGATATCTATCAATTGCCAGGTTCTTTGACCGTTGCATGAGAGATCCAATGCAACTAGATATGTTTATCACATGGAGGAAAGCATGGAACTATCAACATCAATCTCAGTTTTGTAATAAAGCTTAAGTGCTGCCTATCCATACGAGCGATAATTTTTATTCTATGAGATTGGCTTGGGTGTTGTATTTGATCCATGGGCAGATATCTCCTCGTAGTTCCATAACACTTTAAAACGGTCATGTTGATACTATTCATCAGAAGAACTTTTGTTTTTACCCATCGATATAAGGTGTGCGTTTAAAAAAAAAAATAGTCTCTGCTCTTATCCGACTAAAAAATCATACGGAAAAAAGCAGTAGGCCTACGACTGGAAGCTACTTACAACTGATAAGGATCTACAAGCCAAACACAGTATGGAGGTGCATACCGTAGGTTTGCAGCCCCTTCAGGATGATATAGAGAACGAAAAATGAGAAATATACCAGGTTCACTAAAGACACTCAAGATGCTCCAGAAGAAGTTATTCCTGTGAAAAAAAGAGAAAAGAACCTGCTTTACAAATGATGCTGAGGCAATTTACATCAGAGCCAATCAACCATCAATCAACAAAGACGGAGGCCGATACCGATTATGAGAGTGTATGACCCAATTCTGATGTCATACTTCCGAAAGGTCACGGGCGTCAGTTAGAGTCACTAGTCTGCTGATAAATGGTGTGGTAACACCTGAACATTCCAGGTAAATATTATCATGTGTTGAGCACGAACGATTAATTTTAATTTATTTGATTACCAACACGAATGAACTTTCACACTAATTCCATATATCAGCCCTTTTTATGGCAAAAGAATGTATCTTATATGTAGTTTTCTAACATTATACTTCCTTTTAACATGATCAGAGTTAGCTTTTTTCTCCATAAAACATGTAGTGGTAAAAGGCAGTATATTACTGTTATTGTCTTTACAAGTTGCAACCTTTTCCTAAGTGAGGATTATTGAACCAGGTTAACACAATCCATGTTAAAAGGAAATTTTTCATTAGGAAAGTACACATAAGATACATCCTTTTGCCATAAAAGGGCTGATATGTGTTAGTTACAAGTAAAGGTCCATCATTTATAGAAACCTGTTACCACAGCATGAGCGTTAATTCGCCAGTGTGCATTAATAATAATAATAATAATAATAATCAGTATTTATATAGCGCCTTT
Organism: Ophiura sarsii; assembly: GCA_035610835.1. Classification (NCBI taxonomy): domain Eukaryota; kingdom Metazoa; phylum Echinodermata; class Ophiuroidea; order Amphilepidida; family Ophiuridae; genus Ophiura; species Ophiura sarsii. Next base: position 58,675,362 of record CM069447.1, on the reverse strand, counting down.
ACCAAATGGCTCAGAGCGCTGTAATTTTGCTGCTGGTGAATCATCAGAATCACGTCGCATCAACTAGGGTGAATCATCAGAATCACGTCGCATCAACTAGGGTGCTGCCAATTTCTAGCGCAAACCTATCCGCACTTAGATTGTAACATCCACCAGTTTTCAATGCAGCTCCCCAAATACTATTGGGTCATGGAAGTTGTTGATAACCGAAACAACTGATCACCGATTTTGAAAGCAGGAGGAAACCGGAGATCCCGGAGAAAACCTGCGAGAGCGTGTAGGCCTATGGATCGTGATAAACCAAATGCACATAAAGCCCGGTCGTGCACAGAATTGAACCCAGGTTTCATTGGTGCGAGGGAACTACCGCTGCGCCAACACGCTCCCCCTTCGGAGACATGGTCCGATAAATGTGCCAAAAATCTTTAGAAAACAGAGTAGTTTTGCAACTTCAATTCAAATGTGAGAGGGAAAACATTGAGCAATTATGACATGTGAAGAAACCTGAAAATAAAATGTTCCTACTTAACTCTCATTTTGTGATGACAGGTATTAAGAAATAATAATTCGGGGCCAACGCAAAAAAAATCCTCCATTTAAACGCTCCATTGCTCTTAACGCACTTTGGACATGCGATATCCATGATCATGTGTCACGCACGCGGGTGTTTCGCTATAGCTCTTCAGAAAACCCGTCCTTGAAGTCTTCAAACACGTTGATCGTGTGATAGATAACATAACTTTTGTAAGTATCGGTTGCATCAATAGTTCTAAATTTATAAGAGCAACCATTCTTACGTTAACTGAGCGTTGGTGGACGGTTTAAGAAGTGAAATGTATACAGAATATAGTATTGAAGAACGAACAGTATATATTTCAAATTTCAATTAAATAAGGCCGACTTTTAAATCACTCCCGCATAAAATAAATTTTATAACGCAACCGACAATGCGTCTGCGTCATCCACATCTATTAATAACAATACCTATAAACGATCTCATTGTTCATTTATTACAATTTTGATGACGCTAAATGGACTTCGCACATACAATATGTAACATAATGTGTCATGTGTCCTCGAGACCCTCATAAAATCTTAAACGGTATCGTCGATTATTTTTAAAAAGAGGACATGAATACGAAGCAAGAATTTTAACTCATATTCATAGTATAACATACTTGATCCGATACAGAACGAAAGGAACGGGTCTTCAAGTTCTGTTAATTCAATAAATAAAAGCAAAACTATCGGATTAATTCGCATGTATTACAAGCATGGACAGCCGATCATAGTTCTCTGCGCATATCAGTTGCAGCATCATTTGCAAAATGAGAGCGACTTTTTTCAAAAAGATGTTAATAAATTGAAGGGATTCTCAATCGGGCTCTCAAGTATTCATACGGGAACGTATTTATCCTTATACACTAACGTAAGTGCGTATGACCCTGTACTAGTAAATTGTGATGTATATTACTTAATAGTTTGGGTTCTTATTGTACACGGATAAAGCTCCTTTATATGCCCCTATACCATTAAAGGCATGTGATATCCAAATCCTAGTGAAGGCCGAGCTTTAGTACTTGTATGGCAAAAACCTTTGCATTTTATAATTGCTAGCAATGTTCAGGTTCGTTGACCTGTGAATGACATCCTAGGATTTAAATTAATTCCACGATATCTTCGTATTGATGCAAATACGACCTTAACAACCTCCAATCTCAGTGTTCATAACCCTTAATTGCTTATTGGAAGATTTGACAATAGCTTGCACTGGTAAAGCATTGTCATTTTTATGTTATGGAATTGCATAATATTTAAATAAAAGCCAAATGTGTGGTCTTGTTAGCGATACCATTGGTTTATTGGTTTTCATGATACCGGACCGATTTTTTGGTAGCATTTGACCTACATGTGTGCCCGTTCTCACACTGCTCTGCGTGTTGAAGCTATCGATTACCTCGGTATGTCATTAGACAAATGTGATTTGGCAATGGTCAAGTTTGATCACACGTGGACGATAGCACAGGATTTAAGTCACATAATATTACCCCTAATTAAGATTATAATAAAACTAGAACGACAACATTTGAGAAAATGTATTTGTATATAGTTATCTTAACAAAACACTAAAATGGGTCAAAAACCGTGCTTTTATCATTTTCTCAAAAATGGTTCATTTCATGTACATGGTTGGATTCATTGAACCCTTTTCTCCAAGAAAATGTATACTTTTAAAATTAAATGAATAATGAAGGAATTACAGCAGTTTTACGGAGGCTATGCCTCGCATTAAAATGTTGGCATTTCAATGCGAGTTATAAACCTGACTACTTGAGAACTTATTTGTGGCCATGGTATGATGCTTTGAATCACATAAGGCTTAACATGGTAAGGTCTGGTTTTAGGGATGGATTGCTGGAAGTATGGGTCAATTTTGAAATACAGGGTGTTATGGTCGTTATGTATCCGTATCCGCATACACATAACAAACAGGGAAAATTCACCCAATAATTAGGTATTATACATCGAGCAAGCCCAAAAGAATTGTTTACCTTGTCCACGTATTAATATCAAATGTAGTGCATTGTTCTCGAGATGCAATTCTGGCGCCATTACATAAATTAATACACTCTTACGCTAAAGCCCCGAGTACTGAACTTGCAGCTAAGCCTAACTCCTAAGGAAGTCAATAACTTCATTTCACCGTAGGAGGTCGTTGTCTCTCCTATACTCAAAGTCAAATGTCTTCAACATGTGGCATTTGGCAGGACGGATGCAATTGCTATCACAATTGCATGCAAATGATAACAATAAAACAGATTTGTTGACAACAATTCAAGGTTAGACTATCTTTAGAATAGACTGCCCAATGCACAAAACGGCAGAACGTCTACCATGGCAAATAGTACCCGCCGCCATGCGTATACTAATTTAAAGTATAGTCCTTCCGGAAGTTGTTACTCAGACTCCCTTTCTGAATTCCGTATGACCTTCGCCGTGCATTACATGTCGTAGTGTTGAAGTGCTCTTCATTGCATACTATTTGTTATAGGGTTAAATACTGCTCTGGCTACTCTTTTGAGATGCATTATAAGCACTGCCAAGTGTTTACAGAATGTAAATTGACACTCGCCAGCAAAGCATATAACCATGCCTGACTTGCCTGTCCATGCCATCCAAGAAAAGGTGTTTTAATGCCGCAGGCGCATGACATTATCAAAAGGCTATCTTAAAATAGTTTTGTTAGTGGAAATAATGGCTAACGGCACTATATTTATAAACTGGTATCGACCAACAGCAGTTGTTCAGTTGCGAGTTGTATTGACCGGATGCAATGTTTATAGTTTCACCTACATCTGGTGACAATTATCATTACGTTCCAGTGCCCTGTAACTTGACACCTATATGTTGACAGGTTGACAGTGAAGGCCAGGAGCGCGGGCAAGCAGACCCCCGATTGACACATCTAGAGTAGTTACTGCATGTACTATAATTAGCATTGAGCGATTGCTCTCTTTGCATTGAGTGACTTGTCAGAACATCATCATTAAAATGCATGCAGGGCTGGTCAATAAGCGTGTTTGAGACTTTTAAACTGAAATGGTGGACAATTTAATTTCCACAATTTCTGTTTGACACTTTAAACCTTGTTTCTCGTCCCTGCCCTAATCAATTTGGAGATTTCAAATATGTTTGATATAAATGATAACTAATAAAACAGTTCCCGTCGATAATTTTCTAAAATTGTATTGGTTGGTAATTTAGGTTTTTTAGTCCCCTTTGTAAACTTGTGCAAGTATTTCCCGGATTTCATTCCCTATCTTTCATTTTGTTCCCTTTTTGAAATTTACTATACAAGTGCTACTATAGTGTCCTTGAAATGAGGTAATTGCCTCTAGTAACAAAGTCTTTTCTTAGGGTTTCAATACCAGCAGGAAAAGACTTAAGAATCATAATTGATTATGTACAAGAGATCAGTTGGGTTCCTCACGCCTGGATACAGTTGTTCGCGTACAATTTTAATTTCACATGTTAGATATTGCCAAGTAAATCCCGACCTGGGCAACTGAAAAGTTCACGCCACGATACTATGAGTGTTGGCACTAAATTGCGAAAGTTGCATGGGATTGGACCAAATGGACATAGAGTTCATACCTTTTTTTTTTACCATGGATGTTAAAAACTAGTATTTGAACGTTGGAAGTGATGTTATATTTTGTGATATATATTTAAGATACGAAAATCAGCAAAAACTGTAATAACTATGTTCTAAAAAACCCCACTAGCACCAAGTCCTTCCTACAAAAAAGACCCGCGTCGAAACCAGGAAGGCGCGCATGGCCAAACTGCTATCCTAAGCGCCATAGGCAATACATAGGTGGTGTAATAAATCAAAGAATTGCACAATAGAAGAAGAGAGTTATTACCCTGATAACATGGCTAAGCGGGGTTTAGAACGGTCTCTGAAGTTACAGGGTATGGAACCGTAATGTAAACAGTATATGAATTGAATAGTTGATAAATTCAATGCTGTCTACTATACTACATAATAAAACCGAGCCTTAAACAGAAACACTATAACAAGTAATAGAAATACAAATATATTACCACACATTGTTTGTAGGTAACACTCCAATTTAAATTGCATATATTCCCAAGTTACATAATGTGCGTCTAACCCTAGGAGATACCTCACTTATTCACGCATCTCGTTGAACCATTTGCACTCCCAAGGGTCAGAGTGCCGCACTTTCAGTCGTAGAACCCTACCTCTCATCCTCATCCTCCTATTAGTTGACACGGTCTAATTGCCAAACGATGATGCTTGTAACCAAATCAACATGTTACAAATAAAACACAAACGGTAACACAAAATGCTAGATATATAATATCACACACTAAGGGTCAGAAGTCACAAACTGGTCAAAAAAAAAGTTTCACTTCTAATAATGTTGAGAAATGCACCAATTCTGATTAAACGGGACAAAACTTAAGTTTTACATACTTAATGACCCACAAACTATATATTGTTGGAAAGCTTAAGATTCAAGGTTTTTTATTTTTGCAAAAAAGAATCAAATTATACAGGGTGTGTACAATTTTTACAGGGTGGAACATAAAAAAATTGATCGTTTTTGCTCCTCACAAAATAGTTTGATAGTTTGTACAATTAGGGTTTAGCTGAAAATAGTCACCAAAATCAGAACAACCGCAGAAGGTGCTACCAAATTTGCTAAGAATCATTTGCCCAAAATGTACACAGGAAAAGTACAGGGTGTCTAAAATTATGATGAAATAATGCATAAAATGAATGTTTGTATATAATATTCTATGAAATTTAGTTAGCATGGACCATTTAATTTAAAAGAAAATGGTTATCAAAACGAACTACATGGATATCGTTAAAGTTCCTTTTATTTTGAATACAGGGTGGTCCAAAATAGGTCTAAATAGCAAATTTTTCATGAATCTATGAACAATTCTGTGAAGAAACACTTCTGGCTTTTTTAGTTAAATGTTTTACTACCCAGGGTAGAAAAGGACTGAAGAGTCACACAAATGAAATAGAGAGACTGCGATTTGGCCATTGTTTAATCAATAAAATGAATAAAACTGTGTATTTTTTACATTAAAACACTCCCTGAATTGAACATCATATTCTAGTAGAGAATGTCTAGATAACAATTCAATATTAGTATTCATAGTAGCAGGCACATGTTATTAACACATATGAGAAGTTTGAAAACTTTCCTATGTATACTTTTAAAATGGCATCAATTTCAAAAGTTCTAGTTTTCCGCTATTTTGTGTACAAACCTATGGGCGCCTCATCCACCGCCTCCTCATCCACCGCTCCCACCCTTGACTCACTCGACGTTTAGATTGATAACTTCACTGTTGCTAAACATGTGGCTTTAATTCTTTTTTTATCCGGTAGCTGGATAAATTGTCTTTAATATGATACCAAAAATGTTATGTTTTTTTGACAACTTCTATTTAAAATAGAGACACGTATCACGATTTTAAGGATTTTTTGAAACGATCCCACCTTGTTTGATATACCTATTAGTGACCTGTGACCTAAGGGATGTGACTTAATTAGCATGGGCGTTGTGTCCGTCAGTAATGTTCAACGTTTCATTTACTACCAATACATACTATCGCCCCGCCGATACAATGGAGATTTAACGTGGCACAGGAGAACATGTTTGATGACTTAAACTCCCGATGGACGACACCTATCGCCCGATATATTGAACTACATTAGCTATACTATAGTTCGCTCTTGATTCCGGTTTTTCTACAACCACCAGTATTTTTGTTTGTGTAAACTTACTTCTCGCTAACGTTAACATCTTAGAGCTATGGCAGAGAGGGTTATATAAATATGACCCTACACGAGTAAATGCGGCACAATGCGGCATTAGCTAATTTGATTTAAGGGCACACATATGGGACTTGGTCAAAATAAGTAAAATTCATAAAAGGTCTTATTACTTATTTTTATACATCTGGCATCCAACCAAAGACACACATTCATGACAATAAAGCAATGAACTACATTTTGAGGTATTTCATTGTCATTTACTCTATTGATTTGTTAACAAAACCAAAACGTTAAATGTCCATAACCTGACAATTTGTATTCAATTCTTTGAGACAAAGTGATTTTCAATAATCCTTAACTTTGGTTAGAAATGTGATATAACATTGACTTTGGTACCAAAATGTCCTTTAACTTATACATATTATCATGATATCAATAGCTCAATATTCATATTTCCCTCATTTTGCCTGATTTACTGGTATTGGGTCACAAATGCTGATATATGTATTATAGTCAGTGCACTAGGACAGTTACACTACAAATTTCGATACTGCAGCTTACGTTCTGCGTGCATGCATGCGTAATGACCAGTTTGGTGTTAGCTGTATCAATGTACAACGCCTTCCTATTATTATTAAAGTTAGTTATTAAGGCATATATGAATATCAAACCAATACGAAATTATTAAACTAGTTTAAAACAACCGTTCTAAATATTGTGTACTCCATTGGCGTCCTCATAGCGTTGACAGTTGATTTAAGATACTTATATGTAACCAGTAATTGATCATTATCTGTGAGTTCATCATCTCCATGGGTTTAACATTGATCGTTATATAATGACTTGGGATTTCATATTTACACTGTTTAGGAGGTAAAACAAAACTCTGCACTAATTGGCTTATTGGAAAGGTGGTAACATAATAATGTTCAGCATTATGATGAAGCCATTCCTGGTTTTAAGTCTCATATACTACATTGTTATACTATAATGAAAATAATGATATGTTTTGGATGATTTATTTTGAGGAAAATAATAACGTGGCTCAGTAAATAAATAAAAGCCGGCAAATACACATATAAAATATATCAGTCACTCGTGTTATATAAATATTTGAAATTAGACATGAAAATGTTGCATATACCTTAACATAAATCGACTGCATGCCATATACATATATTACATGTATTGAGTAAACATTGTTTGTTATGATACCTTAAGCGCAGACATATCGCTGCAATTGACATCATTGGCATCTCCTGTAGATGTATTTCAACATCTTATCATACATATTTAGTTTGGATTCAATATTTGAACACGTACGCATTCATACCGTACACATTGGAACACTCCTTATAACATATCATACATAATGACATAAGGCGATCAAAGTGCATAGCAAGCTAACATGTCAGCATTTACGTTGCGGTACAGTTTGTCCATGTTGTCTTTTCTTAGCAAATAGATACTGTACAGTAGTCCAATGAAAAATAGAAATTGATTCGCAAGTGGAATAACACGTCGACGTTTATATACCGCAGTGAAACAGCTGTCAAATAGTCTAGCGAATACTGTAATTGCTACAAATACCACCAGCGGATTGGGGTTCTCTCGGGATTATCTTATCTTATCTCCACCTTGTTCAAATAGAAATACTTTTGAATTAGTCTCGTTGTTTGCACGTGTTCATACTTGTTGCACTGTCTTAAGATCTAGAGCGTGAACGTTTAAATTCCAATTTTTTGAGCGAGTCCGTGTTAAGGAAATGTGTGCAGGCATACAGCACGTTAGCTAAAGGCTAGTTGATGTAGCAGATTTAAAAAAAAAACAATTTGTATTATTATTATATCGAAAACACTAGTCATCGGATTCTGCTGTTACAATATTGTTGACCATTTATTGACATTTGCGACATTGATGCAGCGTATGTAGCAGATAGACACGAGTAATTTAAAGATGTGTTGATATCCAGCAGTCATCGGGTGTTGTCGTTTCATGACATTTAACCAATCTTATACTACTGATGTTAAGATTGCTAAGCCATGACACGTCAGTTCCAGAAACGTGTCTCACGCTACTTACTTTATAGGCCAATACATGCATATGTGTTATTTCGAGAGAAATTAGACGAATCAATGCACGTGCGCTGATGTTGATGTGTGAATAAAGGCATTAACCCGAAGGGGGTGTGCTATTGTGAGCATATCAACATATGCCTAAGGGTCCATATCCAAACTCTCTAGTGATTTTATAGCGTTTTTCTACCGATTTTACCCCGGTATTACAACGGTATTTGTTTCTATTGTTAAAAGCATCGGAAAAAGATCGGTGATTAACTAGAGCCTCTCTACTTATCTGGCGTTAACAATAGAACTGTTGTAGTACTCTCGATGGCTCAATTAGTGAAGCAGACAGATGAAAGCGCGAGGAAGGTTGTGTTATATTCTTTAAGAAATACTATAAGCTTTTTAAATCCGATCGTAAAATGTTTACGTTCACCGCCGATCAATGTATCTGGTCGTCTAGACATATTCATCTATTGTTCGGCGCAGTATTGCCATGATATTGTGAAAGTAGCCCATTTCCCCCTTCATTCCATTGAAATCAATGCTGAAAACATTTTGGCGATAGGTCACGTAACATATTTGTATAATGGATGGGTGATGACGGAGGGGGCGTAATATATTAACCATCGTGTTTGGAAGTATTATACAATATAATACTTATGTATTATACAATATACAATCCAAGTCATTAGTTTAGAGAGGATATTGTTTCCGACTTTTGTCCTTTCTTCAATTTTCGATACAATGTTCCCTATCAATAGAATATAATGGTCTTTGCTGGTTGTCAACTGTCACATCGCATTGCATTTGGCCTGTTACCCTTTGGAACATGAAACCACCATACAACTTGCGACATTTGACGCTCAATTCTCATAGCCCGAGTGAACGCAATACTGAAGCGATTCTGTAATCGCTTCAGTATTGCGTTCACTAGGGCTATGAGAATTGAGCGTCAAATGATTGCACAGCACCGGGAAGAAGCTGAAATCCTAAAGAACAATTCCCATTTTTTTAAAATGTTAATCGCTTCATTATTTTAATTTTGAAAACAAAGTTTGGGGATCAGCAACGCATAAGAAATGTGATGCTTGAATAACTCCGTACTAAATATATATTTATCAACGACTTTGCCAAAATTGTAATAGTCTAGTGTAGCATAGTGGCCACGCTTAATCCCGGGTTCAATTCCTCAACCAATCATTATTTCTTCTCTGTCTGTTTTTTCCCTTTTCTTCTTATTTTTCTCTCTGTGTCTCCAATTTCTCTGTTTTGTTTTGTTTTGTTCTGTTAACGTTTTCGTTTTGTTATTTTTTAATATTTTTTATTTATTTTTCTTGGGGGAGGGGCTTTGTTATTCATAAGACCTATTATTGTGTTATCATTTTTTTTTTAAATCATGTGAACCTATCCATATATTTGAATGCGCATGACAAGATATTGCTGTGTACCGGTTAGCTCAGTTGGTAGGGCAGCGGATTTACAATGAACACTCATATTGATATAGATACCATTGAATCGTAAGTTCGATCTCAGTAGTACCTTTATTGTGTACGTCCCACGGTTTTTACCCATATTTATGATTATATTTACTTATGTTATCCCTTTACATTTATTTCTTCTGTTTTTTCTTACTTTTTTTTTTGGGGGGGGGGGGTTGAATTTGTTTTTTGTTGTTTTTGTTTTTGTTTGTTGGGGGCTTTTTGTGTGTGTGGTTTTTGATTGTTATTTTATTATAAGGAGCTACATACGTAGTAGCAATAAAATTATAAGAAACAGAACATGGATTTTAACATTATTTGATACGAAATCGGATACAGTAATTGGACAGGTACAATTGAATGTTTTCCTTGTCCTCCTCGTGACAGAAAAACCAAATCCTTTTTGTAATCTAAATTATATTCAATGCTATATGTATTGAATATTGATTTAGATAATGTGATGTGAATACTAGCAATAGAAGCCATCCATGAGTCGGTCATATTTGTAGGAAGTAAAGTCTGTTCCCAAATTTGAAAAGACTAATACTACAGATCAACACGCATGTTGACGGATACTCGTTTAAATAACCCGCCAAATGTATAGGTCATTCTTTGAACAGTAAGACTTGCATCAAATTGATCTGAACAACGAATACTACGGGAACAAGAACCTTTTGTTACGGACACGCATGAGTGAAGTGGATTCTATTGAGGTAATTCCTTGATGTCTGACTGTGCAATCGATAGGGATTTACATAAGTTTCGTAAAAATCGTTGAGTCATGAATGCAACCTTTGAGTTGGGAGGTGGAGGGGGGAGTGGGGTATACTAGGGTTTTTGTTAAATTGTACATTTATCAGACCGCGAATAGCTTTTAATGTTGTTCAAAAATTATATATAGGCCGAACGAAAATAACTTAAGAATCGTTTCACACCGTGTTGAAAAATCCGTGTGTATTTAGGGAATAGTTGAATGAGAACTATATTTGGGTATAAAGCGCTGAGGATTTCAGGAAAATCGAAATAGCTCAGTTGGTAAAGATTAGGACTCTCAATCAGCAGGCCGTACGTTCGAATCTTTGTGGCGGTTTATATTCCTTGTGCTCTATACTTAGAGCGGTCGAGTCTGGGTAGAGGTCGGTTAGGGTTTTAAGTATGCCGAAATATAATATTTATTATTGTTCTCTCATTATTCGTCCGTTCGGGGTTTTCATTTATATTGACATAATTTTAACGTTATTTATTTATTTTGTATTTACTTTCTTAATTGTTGATGTTTATTTAATTATTTATCAATCAATTAATTAATTATAAATAGGCCTAAATACAGTTTATTTTATTGATATAATTATTAATTTATATATTATTTATTTACATTAATTACTTAATTTCTTCATATTTATTATTTATTAGGTCACGTTCAGAGTGTATGCAACATTCTTAAATAGTCTAAAAACGCAGAAAATGACACTATTTAGGGGAGTAAGATTCATAATGCTACTTGATTACACACATTATGCCTAAACCAGAAAACAATAACACGTTGTATGTTTAATGGCTCCCATATTGTTTAGTATTCAATGATAACATTATCCATGCTTGTACTGCTTACTCAAAAATCATCCACGGCTGAACAATAGTCTTTAAAGGCCACTTGAAGGAGAATTATTCTTATGAAGTTAACGAGTGGATTACGATAAGCCTAGCAATGAATAGGCGGCTACAAACATATCTCGTTTGAGTCGGGGTTTGAGGAGTGTCGCGATTAGCCTCTATCACCTGCCATGATAAAACCTGGCACTTGTACTAGAAACCCGATAGGTGTACAATCTGGCAAATGGGTCGCCCTTTACGTCACAACGGGGGTCGGGTGAACACTGGTCAGCTTAATAACACAATCTTCCTCGCGCTTTCATGTGTCTGCTTCACTAATTGAGCCATCGAGAGTACTACAATAGTTCTATTGTTAACGCCAAATAAGTAGAGAGGCTCTAGTTAATCACCGATCTTTTTCCGATGCTTTTAACAATAGAAAAGAATACCGTTGTAATACCGGGGTAAAATCGGTAGAAAAACGCTATAAAATCACTGAGAGTTTGGATATGGCCCCTAAGTGTAATTGTTTTTTCTTTTTTTCGAGAAGCAAAGCATGACCTAATTCAAACACGACACTATACAAATTAAAATTCACAATTTGAGCATAATTTTAATCTATGTGTAAACAAAAACTAATGAATAACAACATGTTAACACGTTAGCGAACCCGTGATGCCTGATCAACGAATTAGAACTAAGCGTGTGGTGCGTTAGACACTTTCAATGCTCTCCGCGTGTTTTAGTTGCTTGCGTTCTGATTTGTTCGACACTACTACATGTAATAGTGTATAAATATAATGCAATACATGTAATCAAGTATTTCATTATCCAACCAAGATTTAAATGATAGATTCTCCGAAGGAACTCTTAATTTTGTTTTCACGCACTAACTACAATCTGAAATTATAGAGCTTAATTTGCAATACACCGATTTGATAATATTGTCTCATGTCCATTGAAATCATAGCAAATTTAACAATACGTCCAAATTGCCAAACAAATTCTATCTGAAATAGGATTGGTATCTAAGACAATTTTTGGAGAAAATACTTCAAATCAAGTGATAATGTTAATAAAATTGAAAAGCATTGAGATACCTTCAGAAATGCTGAGAGAATGTATTGTATGTTAATTTGTACTGATTTGTGTGAATAAACCATTACTTGTTTTAATATTTGTCGTGGAGAAATCATGAGTAAAAATCTATATATGTTGAAAACAGCTTGTAATGGTAAATGACAATTATTGCCTTTTAAACGAACTAATTAATTTAAAGGTAGATGTTCCGATTTTCAACTTGAAGTTTTCTATTCTACATGAAAGGTCATCCTTAAAAACGTCGTGTCCCAAAATTTGAGATGCATAGCTATATATTATGGATCTTATGTTAGACGCACAAGATGCTGTGAACTGTACCCATTGAGTAGTACACAAACTATATCGGTGGTAACCACTATTCGTGGCAATTCAACGCTATTTCGTCGATTTCTCTGTCATTATACCGAATTAGGCCGTCACATTTCAGTATGATGATGAGAAAAATACGAGCTTTCATATGATATGAAAATCTCCGTATGTTTGAAATAATTCTGTGTTACGAAAATGTGATCGGGTCATCTACCTTTAAGCACAGCTGCATAGTGCAAGATAACGAAACAAATATATAATTATTCGAGTTGATTGCAATATAGGTCGTTGACCGACAAATTATGTACTAAGCTTTGTTTTTCTTGCTAAAAAAATGATTTCCAACAGTGTGGCTTAAGAGAATTGCATTAGGTACAGAATAAGCACGAACATACGCATTGCATCTGCAACATTGTTGATAATATTGGGCAACACACTTCCCAATAGAAATGGCAAATGACAATACTACCCACGTCATAGATTAGCTCGTCTACTGCAGACTCCGTGTTTGATTGAAACCTAGATTATGGGTTTTAGATTTAACGATTTAGAAATATGTAAATGAATACAAAATAAGTTAAATCGTACAGTTGCTGGTATTTGAAATACGGTAGTGTGGTAAGTGTCGGTATATATCAATATGTTTCTGACCACCATATCGAATTAATTACATGATCAAATTATTAATATTTGTTTTAGTTACTGTTCATGAATCGTGTAGACAACCATCAACGATATTTGCAGCTCAAGAGATAACTACTACAATAATATTAGCAGATGAATTGAAGACTGCATCGGAAGAAACACTTCAGTCGATCAACAGACTTCTACATGTTTTAGACAGGAGTTTTAAGCTTGTGGATTATACATAATCGTAAATGTTGTATATGTTTCGTTATAAAGTTTAATGTAGAACATGAAGCCACGTGTGTATATAAGAGAGAGAAAAACATAACAATTAAAACCCACGAAAACAAACCAGCTGCGCACTAAGACTTTCTTCAAAAAAGACGTTTTAATAAAATAAAAAAGGCTTCAGTTCAATGAAAAGGCTAGAACATCATGAAAATGATACTCAAATGATAAGCACTCTATTGTATTTTGGAGTACATGGGTGCCACAGAGAGCGACACTTTTAACTGTTTTTTTTTTTAAATTAGGACAGACTCTATAGCCGTATTGGTTCTCTTTTTATTTCTATTAAGTGGAATGAAAATGAATGTGCCATGTCGGCACCACAAGAAGTTGATGTCACCTATATACAAAATATTGCTCTTGGATTACTTAGGTCTATGTATAGATGGCCCAGAGGAATCAACAGCCAATGCTTTTCATTAACGTGAACTATTCACCAAACTGCAATTACGATTTCATTGAGTCAGACTATTCAAGTTTTAAATATCGTCGATAACGAGGGGGTATTTAACTCACTATCATTCAACGTATGCAAATCATGGCTTCGTAAATTCGAACGCATTACTATTGTTGTCAAATCATATTAGGCATATCCTTTAAGGCCCTGTCACACCATGGCGTATCGTCTGAACATATGCCATCGTATGCGAAAATATCAAAAAAACGTTGGTGTACGCTGATATATATAAGTTAGGGGTAAGTTGGGGATACGTCGCTTACGTTAAGAGCACGCTGTGATACGCTGTGAAAATTTGGAACACGTCGAGCCCGCGAAAAATGATTGAGCATGTTCAACAATTTTCGGCGTACTCAACGTGTGCTTAATACGTTCTGCATAAATTCCATGTACGTTCGTGGTACGTTAGATATACGTTGGCATACGCTGACATACGTTAGGGTACGTTACTCGTAAGTTGGTATACGTTGATGTACGTCGGCTGAAAATATATAGCTATCTAGCATTGATACAAACCAAAATATTGCAATTCGTTGGGAAGTTGGACGTTCTTGGACTCTGACAATTGTCGAGCTATTTTTTGTATACGTCGGCATACGTTCAGGCGATACGCCATGGAGTGACAGGGCCTTGACAACGTATGCGAAATATCGAAAAATACGTTGCTGTACGTTGGTGTACGCTGATACAAGTTAGGGGTAAGTTGGGGATACGTCGTTTACGTTAAGAGCACGCTGTGATACGTTGTGAAAATTTGGAACACGTCGAGCCCGCGAAAAATTATTGAGCATGTTCAAAATTTCTCGACGTACTCAACGTGTGCTTAACTTACGTTCCCGATAGGTTCGTGGTACGTTAGACATACGTTTACAAACGCTGACATACGTTAGACATACGTTGACATACGCTGACATACGTTAGAGGTACGTTACTCGTCGTAAGTTATAGGTTTGACCTATCGATGTACCCTTCTAGATATTTTAATAGTTATCATCTAGGCTGCGTTTACTTAAACTGGCAACACTTGTCCCGCCGTGTACGAAAGTCACGTGTTCGTTGTACGCCGAGGATTCGTCGAACACGGCAGACATACGCTACGAATACGTTAAGCATACGTTGGTCATACGCTCGCCGATCGCATACGCTGTGATACGCTGTCATAAGTTTGTTATAAGTTAGTGATACGCTATCAATACGTTAGCCATACGCTGTGTATACGTTTAATACGCTATGGATACGCTATGGATACGCTATGGATACGCTATGGATACGTTCATTCCATCACCGATGTCGACTTTTCCTACGCAATTCGTTGGGAAGTTGGACGTTCTTGGGTTCTTGGACTCTGACAATTTTCGAGCTATTTTTTGAATACGTCGGCATACTTTCAGGCAACGTTCAGGCCATACGTTATGGTGTGACAGGGCCTTTACACGCAATGTACATGAATGTATATCCGTAGTTTTGCTACTAGCTTTATACCATTAAAACAATATTTCATTTAAGATCAAACCAGTACCAATTGTCGGGTTCGTTGAACGATACATGTGAGAACATTGGATTCAATACAAAACTAAATATATTTAACGTATGAAGCCAATCACGGACCTGTAAACATTATTTCATTTCATAGCGTTTGCTGCCTATCCACACCAGCACTATTATATTCTAAGATATTAGTTTCACATGGGATGGATATGACAGTTGGTCCACGAGCATATTACCTGCGTATTGGTAAAAACATAACACTCTAAACGGGTCATTTATATGGGAGATCCATTTGTACCCATCTTTATAAGTTGTTTGACCTCCCATTAAGACGTACATTAATCCACTCTGGTAATTAAGAGAATACGGCACCAAGTTAAAGTTGCTGTATATCAGTTGGCCTTGTATTTTGTAATGTATAAAATATTATATAACCAGAATGTCATTGCCATTCAAAAGGTATGGCACGTTCGTATATAAGACGCCAGTTCAACGATCGACTGAAGGTTACAACATCCCTAAAGTGGGCATAAATGAGTTGCAAATAGAGAACGTCTCAACATGGCCATGGATAATTTTGTTCTGAACTTTCAATTAGTATGCAATCATGACACGTAATGACACTCTGCTTATGCATTCGACTTGCAAACGCAAATGAATTGCTGCATCTAAGGAATATGTAACACGAGTATGCCACACATTCCTTGATCATGCTCCTGCATTAGATGTGGAATGATGCGCCAACACGTTGCATGGTAAGTGGAAATCTATAACATCTTATTATTCAACAACTTGTATTATTTGTCGGCTTTCAATTAGGATATTTATTGAGTCACACTACTACAACCACCCTCGTTATAAACAACGTCAACCAATGTGGATATTATTTAACTTGGAATGTGAATTTCTTGTGTCATCGTCATTCAGCGTACAGTCATACATACGCACGCATTGTGTTCTACCATTGTGTCAAATCATAAGAACTATAGTCATACACTGTTAGCATACAGAATACATATCAGAACGCTCTGCATTAACCAACAGTTGAGTGAAATGTTAGCCCCAGCCCCACTTTTGTAAGTGGGGCTGGGGCTAACCTTTCTCTCGCCTGTTGGACTCATTAATGCATGGGCAGGGCATCCCGATGAACTTGGAAGACTCGGCCCTTGTAGGCCTGCAATTGGAGATGTAATTACATTATCAATAGAGAATCCATGCACACGGGTCCGTCAGTTCTCAACTCTTGTTTGAATTCCTTTTTGAAGCTTCGAAACACTTGTTTCAACCCCCCCCCCCGGCCCCCCTCCCCCGGCTCAAATGTGCCAGCCACCAATCACCGAGACATTTATGAACGCGCCCTTACTGCTGCTAGAAATACCATTAAAAAGGGTAACGATACTTGATTTAGAAGATTATTTTATTTTAGATTGCTATCAATTGTCAGGTTCGTTGACCGACAGAGATAGCAACTGTTATAATACACAACTATATAATACTTATGTTTATATGAAAGCAAGCTTAGAGCTGTCAACACAATGTCAGTTTTTAATTCGCTCAATTGTTTATTATCAGTATAAGCAATATGTTCTTTTCTTAGAGAGATTATTTACATATGACTTTGATGTGACTTTTAATCCACATGCAGATTGCCTGTGAATTGTATAAAACACCAATAATTTTGATACAAATTATGATAACTAGTTTTACCCATTGATATAAGGTTTTTGAAATCCAACAAGAACTTAAAGGGTATTTCAGTATGATAATAGATGCATATGACTCCACTGTTAAGTTACTGAATATCAGTAGTTGTATTTTGCAATGTACATGTGTATCATTGTGTCGTGTGTACGTATCAATGTTAA
The DNA here is from genome assembly GCA_035610835.1 of Ophiura sarsii. Taxonomy (NCBI): domain Eukaryota; kingdom Metazoa; phylum Echinodermata; class Ophiuroidea; order Amphilepidida; family Ophiuridae; genus Ophiura; species Ophiura sarsii. Next base: position 58,657,762 of record CM069447.1, on the reverse strand, counting down.
CACGATATTTGTATTTTCTTTGGTGTACACCTAATCAATGTAAGTTTTCGGCATTGGGACTTGAAATAGTTATTTCAAAACAAAAGGTTATGCATCACAAAAACGACTAAATATTACCATACGTCACTATGTAATACCACCGACCATGCGCCAATATAATAATACCGCGGACGATATAACATGAATTCAATCGTCATGTAATGTATACTTCGTTTGCAAACCCAGACCTTGAATTTTAACGGTAAAACACACACACCCCCACCCCTTCTTTTATGGCAGTTCCATTTTAAACTTATCGCCCGATAATAATATACACTGGCGCTCGATATCGAACTCGATACGATGGCCATGCCAGTATTCACTGGGCACATTCACCTCGGACAATAGTGTTATGTTTAAATGACTGTCAAACCAATACTGGTGTCGAATATTACAATAAATAACCGAAAGCTTCATCTACACATTAACCATCAACCACTTGTCCTATGCTGCTCGACAAATAATCCCTTGCTGCTCGACACAGGTATCGTGGTGTTTTTTTTTTTAAGAATCCGTCTCGATTTAAAAACTCTCACCGACTCTCGATACAGTCTTGCTAATGTTATCGACTATAAATGAAACTGGTCCATATATCCAATCCACAATACGGCAATAACACATACAGTAACTATTGTCATGATTTAAACATTCATACGATGAAACAGTTGATGGATGTTCTGCAAACAGAAGCTAACAAGACTGTGGAAACTTGAATAAAGCCTGAATTTAAGACAATAATAAGCTGGAAATGGATAATGGCGTGATGTTTCGACCATCCAAAGATATATAAGCATGAGATGAAATGAACGATGTTAAAAATGATGTTTTTCATGAAAGCAAAATTAATGATCTTTGTAGCAAAACAATTGATTTTGAATATGAATGACCAAGTTTCCGAGACGCATTTCTGTCATTATGTTTGTTTTTGTAAACATCTTATTTAATTTCACATCAAACCCACAATTTAAAGCTGACATATTAACAGTAGATGTTCTAATTGCTGGCCCGATTTTCAAATTAATGTTTTCTAATTTACATGAAAGGTCATCCTTGAAATTGTCGCATTCCAAAATTTGAGTTGCAGAACTCCAACGTTTTTTTAAATTATTTTAGAAGCACAAGATCACAATAAAGTTGCCCATTGAGTAGCACACAAACTGGTGGGTGGTTAACCACCTTTGACAGTAATTCACCACAGTGTTGAGCCTATGAATTCTAAATTGAACATTTCTGACCCCTAAGATTTTAAAGACATAATGAGAAAATATGGAGATTTTTCTGATATCAAAATGTCTTAATACACCTTTAAAACAACATTATACAAAGAATAATGCTACTAACTTACAAGATATATTACACAATAGACAGGACTTGACGCATTTAGATACGATGCGCATATTAGTGTTATTTCTTTCATACTAAATTGAATTTCGTGTCCCGATTAGCGTTCATTAAACCCCTACCCAACAAAGTGCTTTATACCATCATGTTCCCGTGACCAACTGGTGAAGGCCCGTGGTCAGGAAATCGTGTACATGGTTTCAGCACCGGCCAATTCACTATCACTTTTGTCAAGTTGGACATTTACTGTGCTTGCAACGTTCTATTTTAATCTTTAGCAATTGACTGGAAAAGGGTGTTATCATCGGAACACTACAATCCAATACATGTATACATGGTATATGGCACCAAAGTATTAAATTCAGATCGTAATGCCTTCAATTGAAATTGATTATGGAGTGTTTTTGTGTCGTCTGTTAATATCTGTCTACCATCCCGTGCCAGCTAATAACGAAATAAAGACTTCAGCAGAATAATGTCATCAATTATTTTGGGTCCTATAGAGTAAAATCTGATTATTTTTTTTATCAAATAGGCTATATAGATATTTGGATGAATCGATTTGCACACTTTGGTACCACATTTTCCACTAAACCAAAACATTATAAGCACCTATAAATAATGTAATCACATTCAATGGTGCTTATAATAGTATAAGCACCATTTAACGTAAATCCGTGACCGTTGCCAGCTTGATTTAAAACCTGCTCTTTAAATTCCTTATGGATTTCAATGGCGTCATGATAACAAGACAATCCTCAGGCTAAGTCACTTCGACGCTGAAGCCCATATTCCACAGATCCACTTTATTCTCTCGCAAGTTAGTTGTTCATTCCATTTCTCTCATAGAGTTGTTTATAATTTATATTTGATTTATTTATAACAATTGGCTAACAGTCCCAATACAAACCCAATAGTGACATAAACACTAAATTAAAGGGATGCCCAAACCATCAAACAAACAAAGAAACATAGACTCACACAACTAATAAGCAGTACAACCCCCCCCCCCCCCCGCCCCACCCCTCCCCCACCCGCCCACCCAGCCCCACCCCACCCGCCCACGTGAAACACAGAGACACCAGGCTATTTATAGAGTTGGAGGCGGAGAGCAGTTTTAAAAGCAGACAGAGAGGCCAGTTTACTATGTCCTCAGGATGGTAGTTCCATAAGGCCAAACAAAAACAAGTTGTTTGTTTGTCCACGTCCGACCGTGTACCTTGGTGCCGACCGTATTATTTTTTATTTTCTATTATTTTTTTAAAACAAATTTTTGAGCAATTTAAATAGCCAAACGGACCGTTTTATTCCTGATTTCGTACGCTATAATAAATCTGGTCTTTATAAACACCATCCCAATGCACAGTCCCTTGTAACATGATGTTTATTGCATGAACTTGGCACCCGCGGGACTATTAAATGGACTAAATGAAAATTTAATCGCGCATGTAGTTGATGTCATTTTTATACTAGAAACACAGTGTGAGAGAGCGCAGTTGGTCAATCAGAGGCTTAATCCACATCTGTGGAACTGTGCCTTTCGAGATGAGTTGCGAGCACAAGTTATTGGCATTACGTCACTCGTACCGTTCCGGAAAATTGAAGTAAAATTTGTGATTGGACAAATTGCCACACGCATGCGTAAGGATAATTTTCGTAGCAATACGTCATTCGTATCAGGTTTCGGAAGAGGCCGAAGGAGAAATCGAATAAAGCCGAAGCACGATGTGTCACACGCATGCGTAAAGGGCGATTTTCATCAATTAAAAGATGGCGACCGTATCGGCCAGCTAGCTCGGAATTTGTTCAATTTAGTCTTCATTTAACGTTTTTAAATGACTTTTTCGGCCAATTTTCCAAGTTATTTATTGGTGGGGTACATCATTGATATGAATACTTCCCCCGTTCCAGATCTGACCAGGTTTTATCTGACGTTTTTGATTGGTGACGATAGTTGCAGAATTCGGAAACCAATTATATTTTATCGATAATATATCGACATGTCGAATTTTTCTTTTACGACAAACATATCGATACAAAATTTTGTATCGATAACAGCACTACTTTCATGTATAACTTCAACACTACGTTGTTTCACTTTCTGCAAATTTTCAATCATAATAAATGGCGGCGAAACATGTTCATTTAGTTAGTTGAACAGTTGTAAGTAGGCCTATTATTAAAGTACAATTCTAACAAACTCATGAAAAAGAGTTCAATACTATCAAAGTGATGTGTTTTGTGTTTGGACGACTTTAATTCACAGTTTTTGTGCCGAATTTATATTCCCAAATACAATTTAAAAAATAAAAAATCCGACCTACCGACCCTACCTTTTTCGGACCCTCTATGGACAAACAAACAACAAAAAATTGTTGCCTAATGTGGGAGCATAAGAGTAAACAGACCTTTGTGAAAGTTAGCCTGCAAAAAGGTGGATCAATAGAAAGGCTATTGAGCATGTTGAGATTACGGAGAGTAGGCCGAGGATGAGGCTTGAAAGGATTGGGAGATTTGCAAAGGTAGTTGGTAATCTTAAAAAAGATGACACAGGTCAGCAATATCACGGCGCTTGGACTGCGTGTATATTAAACTTGGTCCATCGATGTCATTGACACAATTTTGGCAGATGGCAGAGAGGAAGTGACTGTGAAATTATTTTTTTCTCGAATATCATGTGTCCTTTTCGATCGGAATATCTGTCACCTTCACAGCATTTGCGGTGATTACTGGGCTTCATAGTATGACTATGATTTTCTGACGGTCTCACGCCATGCAATGATAATTATATACTAGCGCAAAACCTTCAATTTTAAACGTATTTATCCATTAATCTGACACATAGGGTTGATTAAGTATTAGTGTTGTCACTATTCCCACGATGTATGTCAGAAGAAAAGTAATTATTGACATTATGAACACTTGAATAAACAGCACTTCGCATGGCCACATTTGTATTCAATCTTCGTCAGAATTACAATTGTCTAATTTTATCCAGGCATTGACTCGTTGCTATGTATATACACTTTATTAAAATAGCCTGTGGATAATCGTACAACCGTGTCCGATTGCAGTCATTTTAGTCAAAGTACGAGGGGGTATCAAAAAGTTTTAGAAATCACCCAATATTCTTCTTTCGCGTCTTACATTTACTTGTATCATAGGTTCAACTCTTCAATGGATCACTTCATATATAAAACAGACGTCAATCTGTTTGCATGACAACAATTTCTCATCTCCGGTAAACCTCCCATTTGGAATACCACAAGGCTCTGTGCTGGGCCCTTTATTTATTCACCATTTATGCTTCTCCAGTTGTTGATATTGCTCGTAAACATAATTTAGCTGTACAAACATAGGCCGATGATACTCAACTATATTTGTCGTTTAATGTAAATGACGCTGATGAGGAAAGTTTAGCCCTGTCAGCGTATTGAACTGTGTATTTCTGATATTGGATTATGGATGTCAAAAAAACAAACTGAAATTGAATGATAGCAAAACGGAGCTGCTTATTATATCTACAACAAAATGCTCAGAATAAGATCCAGCATAAGAATATTCAGATTGGTTCTTCAACTATTTCTGCCTCTACCAATGTTTGCAATTTGGGAATATATCTTGATTATACGTTATCAATGGAGAACCATGTCAAAAAGGTGTGTCAATCAGCATATTTCCAAATTAGATACCTTAGTTTCAGAATAAAACTTCTCTCTAAGGATACAGCAGAAATACTATTGCATGCTTTTGTAACATCGCGCCTAGTCAATGGAAATGCTTTACTAAATGGAATATCTAAACAACAACTCAAGAAACTGCAACGTATACAGAACTCAGCTGCTCGCGTTTTAACAAAGAATCGCAAATTTGATCATATTACACCTACTTTATGGAGTCTTCACTGGTTACCTGTTCGCGAACGGATCAAATATAAAACTCTACGTCTGACATGGAAGGATTAAACAATATGGTACCTTCTTATATAACCGACCTTCTCTCTCCATATACTCCTACTCGCAGTCTGAGGTCATCAGAAAAGTGCTTACTATCAGTTCCACGAACAACATCCTCTTTCGGTGATCGTGCTTTTTCAACCGTGGCTTTAAAACTTTGGAACTCTTTACCCATCGATGTTCGTCAGTCAACTTCTCTCCATCGGTTTAAATCAGGACTCAAAACATTCTTATTCAATTATGCTTATGACTGCCAATATCAACTGTTTTGATTTTAACATTTTGTTTGCCATGCTATTGTTATTGTTTTTCATATTGAATTCGTAATTGTTATTGTTTTTTGTCTTATTTTTAGAACGTAACAATGTTTGGTTGTTTTTTATTCAGCGCAAGTTTGTACAGATCATGGTTTTTTTTCTGCGATTTACACTGTAGTGTATTGTTTTTCTTGTTTGTTCATTGCGTCTTGGAGTAGAACTTGTTTCTAGATAAATGGCGCATTATAAATGCTTATTTATTATTATTATTATTAAGACAACGGTGTAGCATTGTCTTTTGATAGTAAACGTTGGGTGAAGTACGGTTTGATAAATGAAATCTATTCATAAATGATTCGATAACTTAAATATATTTAATTCACAGTTTAATTCATCCAGATGATAATGTGTAATAAGTTACACCAGTTTCAATGTGTGTTCGTATTCATGGTATTTCTTGACATACGAATACCTTGCGTAACTGTCATATTCGTCTTGATATGACATACCCAATGTGAAATGCTATCAACAGGCAAGGTTCATTCATTACAATTTGACAAGCTTAATGCACGTTATTCTTTTGACATGCGATATGCGATCGCGGTCAAGTGTCACTCTCTAGTGTTTTGCCCTTGAAGTCTTCAAACGCATGGGCTAACATAAATAACACCCTGTTTTTTTTAAATTTAAAGAGCACACTAAATCTAAATGGAGGGTTCTTGGGCGGTTTGAAAAATAAAATAAAGACATTAAAGAACATGGAGTATTTTCTAAATTGTGATAAATTAAGACAACATTGGTTTTAAATTACATCTACATACCATGTGCTTACATCTCAACGGACGTCTGCGTCATCGTCATCCAAATCTATGAATCGCATAAAAACCTCTAAGCGAACTCATTGTTCATTTGTTACAATTTTGACGACGCTAAATGCACTTCGCACATACGATATTACCTATCATGTTTCATGTGTCCTCGAGATTCAGAAAATCTCTTACAGTATTGTCGGGTATTTCTAAGAAGATGACTTATACGCATACGAAGCAAGAAAACTAAAAGTCTTCGAAACCCGGCTTCAAATGTTGGTTATACAAAAGCAAAATGGATCAGATTAATTTGAAGATTTTATTTTTGTTGCAAAATTAGAGAGACTTTAATCAAACATATCTTCATACATACCAAATGGACATCAGTTATAGTCAGAACACATTTTAATGATACCATGTGTAAGGTGATCACAAGATATAAGTTGAAGAGACATAGTTTTTTTCTATTATGTTATCATATTACATATGTTAATACTGAAAGGGATTCACAATCGGGCTCTCCTAAATTCTACGAACGTGTTATCCCCTTATGAACTAACGAAATAGGTATGGTATACTGTGAACATATTTAGCTTTTAAGCTCACATATTACTGCTTTAAAAAGCAATAATATGTGATTGTTTTTCAAATTTACGAGATATTTTTAGTTTTATGGTTATAAATGTAATTTAAAAAATAAATTGCATTTCTAGGAAAAAAATACAGATAGAGGGCGTCCAATGAAAAATATAACATTATATGCCTTAAATAGCTGTTATTAGGAATATTGGCTGTCGAAGCAGCCTTTCATTTTTATAGGGACGCCCTGTAGCTATTTGGCACCTAACATCAGTGTGTGTGTTAGCATCAATCAAGAACTGATTCGAGTCACCCATTATTAAATTCCCGATTGTATGTCTCTGTATTTCTCTGACTATGTATATTCTCTCATTGAGCATGGATATAGCGTAAAGACATGTGATTTACAAATCCTACCAAGGGATCGCGCTTTAGCGCTTGTTCAGCGAACACCATTCATATGAGAATTGCTAGCAACTGTCAGGTTCGTTGACCGGTGAGTGGCATCATAGGATTTAAAAACAATGTTGTAATGTTTTCCTATTAAAGTAGACATAGGCTTCACAACCTCTAGTCTCATTGTTCATAACGCTTAATTGTCTATAAAGGGATTTAGACAGCAGCTTGCACTGGTAACTGCCGACAATTGTCGTGTTATGGAATTGCACAATATTTCATCCATAATCTGATTAAAAACAGATGTCACAAAATGTAAGTTTATGATTACAAAGCATGCAACTTAGCCGGCAGGTTCATTGACCACCTTATTGTTTAAAATGGTAAAAGAGTACTATAGGTTTCATATACTGTATCTTGGATCTTGTTGCCAAGAGTTGTCAAGACATTATACTTTCCATGTATTTGGCTTCGACTTTGGAATCAGCATTAACGGTGGGCATCAGATAGGCGCCGTCCGTCTCATTTTGTTTCCCAAGTACTGATTTTTCTCTTGTATGTTTTTGTTTACATTGAGTATGCATGTTGCCTTGACAATAATGGTGTTTTTTATTTTGTTAAGCGCTGTGTTAGAGCATTAAATATACCGCATACATATATTCCTCTCATTTGATTGGTTAAAAGTGAGGGGATAATCAAGCTATGCCTTCAATTTCAATATGACGTCATAAAAAACAAATATGCCCGGGGTAGTCATTTTTGATGGCATCACACTCCAAGAATTACAAATCAAGCGATCCGTGTCCGTGACCCGGTTGAATCGCCCGGTTGAATCACCCGAATCGCCCGGCCCCGATCTGACGGGATCGGACGTAATAATACGGCGAAAGATTTCGTTTTGACACCCTGTATGTTTTTACGCCGTGATTGACAGCTCTGACCTTTGACTTTTATTTATCGGCGATAAATAAAATCCAAGCACTTTGGTCTTACGTTAGTTTCTGTCCTCGTAGCGTGAACGAAATCATAGAAATGGCTGACAAATATGCATCGGTTTATCCTCCCTTCACCTTGTTTGTTGACGAAGAAGGCATCAAAGTTGTCATTGATTCAGCTTACAGCCTAATTACAATGAGTCAAGTCAAATACGCTGTTAAAATATTCACCTAGCAGTTTCAAGTTTGCGGTAAGATTAAAAATAGCTTGACAAACCATTCCAAATTCGAAAACCGATTAACAGAACGGACCAGCATTTTTAAGGCAGTCCAAATTCAAGCCAGTATTTCTTGAAAAAAGAAATAGTGTGAGCTATTTAACCAAGCTATACAGATTCTTCGGACACTAACTATGATATCTGAAGCAAAAGTTCATTCAGAAAAGTTTAAAAATGTTGAAGAAAATAGGCCAACTCAGGTCATCTGACAGATGCTTTCATTTCATAGGCTAGCTCTCAGACAGAGAGCAATGATTCAATGTTATCCTATGCCTATCTAATTAATTAAACCAATGAAATGACAACAATCTATATATTTGGTATATAAATCAAATATTGACTGCTTTTATTTGGGTCACGGTTCAAAGTAAAGGCCCGCGGTGATCTCGATGATGATGATGAAGAAAGAAACAGCAGAGATACAAATCAAGGTAAAGAAACACGACAGATAGAATACCTTGAAGCAAAATACGTGTTTTCTTCTGATATCAAAATATGTTGATGTAAACAAAAAAGCTAATGTAATCTGAATATACGCTTTTAACAAAGCAGGACAAAAATATTTACGGCGCAACGTATTTATCAATCGCAGTTCAATGTTCTCTAATGCAATTATGGCGCCATTACATAAAGTAAAGCCCCCTTACGCTTAATCCCCGAGTAATGACATCGCAACTAAGCCTAATTCCTGTCGAAAGGAAGTCAATAACTCTCCTCTTTTGGAGGTCGTTGTCTCACTCTAATACTACAGGCTTATGTCCTTAATATCAAACATGTTCCATCCCTGCCGTTGACAACATCGTGGCACTTGGCTAGATGGGAGGAGATTGCCTTGAATTTGTTCGAGTATGTGTGCCCCTTGTGGTTGAAGTACTTGTCACAACGACAGCTGATACGGCAATTATTGTCTCATTGGCAGTGCCATTACTAGCTGCCAGTTACTTCTGATGTTCAGTTTGTATTCGTTTTATTAAGTTATAATAACGTTCCGTTTAATCTATTCATAGAACACGACATTTGGAGAATGCGACTCTCGATGGACAGAACTCGGGATGTATCAATGGCCTTCATTATTCTATTTCGCTCCCAGTCTAACGATTTCCGTTCGCTTGAAAGCCATAAGACAATGTACATATATGGCACTGTTCGTCGGCAGAATAAAAGGACGTCGTAATGTGTAGTGAAATTGACTGTTTACCTATTTTGGAAGAATATATTGCACACATGTTTAACAATATTTTGTAATTAAGACAAGATTGTGTGTGTAGTACAATTGTATTGTCGCGTGCAATAACATTGTATCTACAACTTAAGTATTATTATTGCAAGCTAGATTATTTGTGTTGGGAGTTTTTTCACAGAAAACCAAGAACGTCGTAAGTATCACATACGACGTTCTTGCATTTTACACTCGTATTTCACAGAATCTAAAATGGTCGCGTGCAATAACATCGTATCTACAACTTACGTCAGTATTGCAGGCTAGATTATTTGTGGTGGGAGTTTTTTTACAGAAAACCAAGAACGTCGTCAGTACCACATATGACGTTCTTGCTTTGGCACTCCTATATTGGCACTCGTTTTTCCTCAGAATGCAATAACGTCCAAAGTGATACTTACGACGTTCCTGCATTCTAGAGTTTTAACCGTGTGCACTTACACCATTTTATTATTTATAAATTAACAACAAATTAGTGTAACACAATATGAATTTGACTACAGTCGATAAAACACACACACATTACTCTTCTGTAACATAACTGAAATGTCAGGACGTCCTGGCATTCTGCCGACGATTTAGTATTTGCTGGAAGTAATTTATGATGTTTTATATACCTTTATAGCCGATCAGATTAGATAATTAGATAATGTTAATACTATTATATGGGAGTGTTAAAAGAAGATTAATCACTGCCATACATTTGACCATTAACCATGATATTGTCGAGGGGCCTACCCTTAAACTATCGTTCAAGCACACGTGACCCTAAGATCAGACTACTTGTCATGGTAAACCTGATATGCACTAAATGTATCCTGTCTTTTAAATGTATTACATGAGAGTCTCATACAACGACGAAGATAAACGTAGGATCCTCAGAGAATTAGTCAAAGTATCCCTATAATATTGAATTTTTTAGTGTACTTAAGAAGATAACTAATTAATCAGAACATCTTAAATTAATATTCAAACCATGTGCCATAAAATATGTGTAGAAATATAGCAATTATTTACTTTTTTCAATATAATTCTTAAAGAGTATGCATATAGCATTACAATGTTATTCATTCTTGGAGCTTACCACGTTTTGTTTGTTCTTGTTTTCTTTAATACATGAACAATATTAAAGGTATATGACCCGATCACATTTTCATAACACAGATTTTTCTCAAACATATAGAGATTTTCATATCATATGAAATATCATATTTTTCTGATTAACATATTGAAATTTGACGGTCCAAATCAGTATGATTACGAAGATATCGGTGAAATAACATCGAATTACCGCGAAAGGTGGTTAACCACCAATTAGTTTGTGTACAACTCAATGGGCACATTTCACGGCATCTTGTGCGTCTAAAATAAGAACCATTAGAGTTATGCAACTCAAACTTTGGAATACAACTCTTTTAAGGATGACCTTTCATGTAGAATAAAAAACTTCAAGTTGAAAATCGGAACATCTACCTTTAAGTCACATCATGCATTTGTCAAGCATAATTACCAATTGCTTCAAGTTGAATACCTCAATTAAATATAATTGATTCAGCAAAATGATTACACACAACTAATAATACAATATGGAGGAGAGGCTAGGAGCCCAGTGGAAACCCTGGTAGACGGGCTTATATAATATAATAATACCTTATGAAACTAGTGCTCTCAATATACGACACTCGTTAGAAAGGACAAATTTGCAGTGCGTACTTGTTGAAGAATGGACTTCAATGAATAGCAGACGAATTTCTTAACCACAGTCATATACATTCAAAGCAAGGGAGGATATTAGCGTTCCGTTCCATTAATACTATTCATGCATTTTGCACATTCAATATGTGTGCTCATGTTACACGCCACATTGGGACGACCATGATGCAATGTCTTCTATTTCAAGAATTGCACATTAAAGAGATGCTCCAACAATTGTACGATGTGTTCTTTTTAAACGGGAACACTTCACATATGCAAGCAATGGCCGTAGTTCATGTGTAATAATTGGAATTCCAATGCTCTTTTTTTAGGCACATCTCTCGAACAGAGATACATTGATATCTACATAAAATGTAAACAAACCCAAATAAACATAACATAAACCACAAACAAACACAAAAACACTAACAAAATGTTTAGAGATATTTCGTTCGATGCACACATACAGCGTGGTTGTGTTTTTTTCTTCTTCCTTTTTCTGTTGTATTTATAGATTGTGCTGCCCTCAAGTAAACAAAATCGGGATTTGGGGTAGAGATATTTCGTTCGATGCACACATACAGCGTGGTTGTGTTTTTTTCTTCTTCCTTTTTCTGTTGTATTTATAGATTGTGCTGCCCTCAAGTAAACAAAATCGGGATTTGGGGTCGGTCGGTCGGATTTTGTAAAAATAATTTTAATATTTTTCTTTCTCATTCTGCCACGGTCCATCTGGACCGCGGGAGACAAACACTTCGGTCAGCACACATTCCTCAAGATTTTGTAGCGTGAACAAAGTTGAAAAATCATCAGTATGATTTATCGTTGCAACTCTGCTTAGCACAACTTTGGAGACAACTTTGGCTGTCATGCACACCGCGAAAGTCTCCATCCTGCCGTCTATCGAATGAACAGGAAAGTACGAAACTCAGATAAACGAGAATACGTATAGTTGATGCTATTTCTAAGACGGTACAACAGGGCGAGATTTGTTTAAAACATGTATATATTAATGTTTTGAACATATATTTGTGCATATCTTGTCTGAACAATATTTTTTATAAATATTGAAAGTATTGACTTTTAACTTTGAGGCGCGTTTCATCAGATTCATAACATTATCAACGAAGTGAGTTAAATACCGATGCATCAATCAGCCGCTAAAATAAACATAGCACTAAATTACTCCTCGTTTTGTGTAATGGTATAGTAAGTTCCGGCAAAAACAAAACTCGGTTTTGTGATTAATTGGGGTCCTTTGGGAATTAGTTTGGCGTGAGGGTAGCATTTTGTTAAATAAAATGAAAGATAATCTCTTTTTCTTTGCTCAGGATATTGCAAAATGATGATTTTCGATTGTACCGAAAATTACACGTACACGTGCTCGGAGGCGGTCAGAAGGCGAGCGTCCGGGCTGAAAATAGGGGAGGCGTTGTTTAAATGATCATATCGTAAAATCTTATTGGAAGGCGTGTCTGTTCTTGACGATTTTATGAAATGTTAATATTTGTTTATTAGAATGAAAGCATTCGAGACATTTATATAATCGTTTATTATGATTTATACCGACATGTGTTTGCTTTTATAATGTATATTATGCTCTGTTTTGGTTTTAGTTTTATATATATCTCATTGCACTTTTATTCCTATGAGCACACTTGTATATTTTGTGTGTGTTTTTTAAATGCTTTTTTTTATTTTTTATTGTACAGCGCATCGTAACTTTTGTATTATGCGCTTAACAAATGTAATTTATTATTATTATTATTATTATTATTATTATTATTATTATTATTATTATTATTAGGATTATTATTATTATTATTATTAGGATTATTATTATTATTATTATTATTATTCCCAAAAGAGTTACTAAGGCCCCAAAATCGCGACTCTTTTAGCCCTATTTTACACGTAATCCAATGGGCTGTTTATGTAGTGCTGTACCCCCTTTAGATATCAATTCAACCACCAGTAGCTACAACATATTAAAACACGTGTAGTTGATGCTATCCTATTAAACCGTGTAACGGGGCGAGATTTGTAATAACAATAAAAGTTCATACTATTAAATAATAGTGTACATTAATTCTATTGAAAATATATATGTTCTAGTAACACACTTTGTATCATACATTTTATTAAATATTCAATGTCGTGATATTTTATTAATATAAATGCACCAACTCGCCGTAAAAATACGCAGCGAAGAAGTTGGCCTAAAATATGTACCACGTCATGTTTACGATTAAGAAGAGCATATTTACGCATTTTACTTAGATTTGTATAAACGAGCTATATCGAGTTCGTCAACGAGGGTCTACTCTGTGTTTTGATAGACACGTTTTTCTGCTGTTTAAACCTTTGACTAATATATAGACTCGGACAAACTGGCGAGAATGAAATGAACAAAGACCTTACAAATACACTGTCTCGAACCCGGTCCCTCTCGCATTCGCGGCGATTGGTTAATCCACTAGACCACAGGGACTGTGTTTACTACGAACGAGCACTTATGTTTATTTTTGAATAAACATTTGAAGATAAACTTGATGCTAAAAACGGTGAGGTTTTTTTTTCTTTCGAATTTTACGGTCGTTCGCTGACGACAACACAGCCTTTTTTTGTGGCGTCACTAGCGTTAAACTGACTATACGAAATCGACTTCGTTTCGTAAATCGTCCATGTTTGGCAATGTGGCCAAATGAGGATCCGAGAAAATAATTGGAGATTTTTAAAAATCAGTCACCAGTTCAAACTTGCAACACTCATCTACTTCTATGGTTGAAATATCAGGTAGCAGTATTCCCCTCATTCAAATAATCATTGTCCCACATGCGACCTAATTCTCTGAGACTTGTAAGTGATGAAACACTAATAATCATATATACACAAAAGAGAGCGTGACTGTTAATACAATTCACTCTATATTCCCCAAGATTAACATCATTATGCCACGGACCTGCTTGTTGATCAAAACCTAGATTGTGTGTCAGAATTAACAATACTATATATTATTTATAACGCTATAAATAAATCTCTTGATTTAAATCATGTCCGCGGCATACCTGAAGGAAATTCTGTGATTAAGGTTTGCGTTTTTTTCATTCCTATTTCCATGGAAACCATAATAAGTACAAACATTCCATGCATGACGTCTCAATGACGTCACTAAACATGGCCGTCCTCAAAATGTGTAATCGTCTGTACAGTGATATACGCCAAAATTGAAATGTTCGCCGAAAATATTTCAAATATCGCCCGGTTTTTGTTTTGGCTCATAAGTAAGGAAAATTATATTTCTAACACAAGTCATAATATTCAGGACCATAACGTCACTAAACATGGCCGGCCTCAAAATGAGCGCTTGTGGTTTAAAAGAGATCACCTAGACTAGGCGTTTTAGCGCAATCGGCGACAATTCTTAGGGGTACCACCCCACTTTAGTAGGACGAGGATTAATTAAAGCATATTTCAGTATACAAACGAAACGCAGACCGATTTTTAAAATGGCTTTGATGGGATCCGGAAACATCTTTCCGTACGACTATTACATCAGGTTATAAAGGCACCTGATTGACAACATAGCTAAATGAAAAGTCACAGTCACAACATTAAGATATACAACTGTACATGTACCAAGTGCTATAATAGTTACTGTATTGGCCTGAACAGTATGCCAAACGATTTGGATTAGTCTTCAACTATCTACATCCTTTTGAAAGTTCCACGAAATACGATTATCATGCTCACCTCAATTCTGGCCACAATGATCATGTTGACGCCCTAAAGAGTAAATACTTATATATTTGATATAACGATAACTATGCCAATTGGAGCAATGTACAAATTGTACTAGATATGCGGTCAAGTGCACCAACCCGGAGTAACTTACGAGCGATGTAAGCTACCTTGCTAGCTCTTATGCCCTAACATCAGCGTACATTACAAGCGATGTAATTTTGGAGAGCAAAACTCGAGAATAAGAACGGAATAGTGACTAGCGAGGTAAATATTCAAATACATTCATCGTCCCACTGTCGCAAGCGTCAAACGTGTGTACATGTATCGAACAGCAATCATAATGTTACGAATGGTGTTCCGTAAGATTATAAAAATGTGCCGTCAGTCGGTACGTCATACGTTAATTTAAATAGCATGAATAATGCAACACGTCGCATCACGTCCAGTCGAGCAATGACATCCGTGAAAAATGACACCATTCTATGTGTTTGAAAATGTCAAAGTGTAAATAAATGGAGCAATGGTTAAATAATAAAACTATCACACTTACACTCGTCGATCTACGCAGTGGCGGGTATATGTTGCCTACGTTATTTCCAATCGACGAACACTGGTTCGATCCCCGTGTATTCTGTAATATTCTTTGATTATTTGTTTTTAACTTGATGGTAGATGTTACATCGTATTTATGTCAATTGTTTATAAATTATAAAGGTCCGTGCGTATATATTGTATTTACTTGTTTTATCTATTGATTGCTTATTTAACTTCTATCTATATATATATAACTATATAATTGCAACTACCGTTCCAAATGGTTTAACTTATATTTTGCTCTGCATCGCAATGAGCACTCTGCAAGAAGATTACTTCTTTACCGGGAATTATATAATTATGTATACTTTTGCTTGGTAAATGATTTATTTGACTTGAGTGTTCAATTAATCCAAGCATATTTTTGATTAAAAAATACATCTATTTTATCGACAGAACTTTGTCAGCGTACCGTACAACATTGCAATCTATTTAGTATTGATAGTTGCAGCAGCATAACGTTATGCTACAACTTACTCTTTGGTCCGGTTAAGTGTAGTTCTCAGCGTAAACTAATCGTTGTTTACTAGCCTAGTACTCCTGTTTGGCGCTCTCAAAATTATATTTACCTCTTCTCATTTACTAGCGAGGTAGCGCTATTCCTCAGTTCCTCAGTCAATTTCCATCATCCCGCCTTATCCCTCAGTTCTATCAATTGCATATCGAGGGCTTAAAACCAGACACGCACAAGTCAATTTTGGAAACAAAAGTTAAGCCCACTAAAAATGTTGTATGTTGATATTGTGTCTATGAACAAAATTGACTATTGCCCATTATGAATTATACTAGAGGGTACACAAGGTACGTTTGTCAAAAGTGTTTATGTCCATACACATTTTGACAAATAGCTATTAAAATCAAACTTTTATATTCTTTTTTATCAACATTCTTTTAGTTTACATAAACAGGTCTGGTTTTATGCCCTCGATCATAACTTGTTTCCATAATGATATATTGGGTGTATTGTTTTAAAAAAAGCTTCAAACCATACTCGTTATAAAATGTGAATTAACACTACCATCGCAATATACCGTTCGATTTATAATAGCTTAACATTTCGTGTTTTAATGTGTTTACGTTGATCTATAAAACAATGTTATAGCATAGTTATAGCTATTACAATTCATAGCAGTTGTTTCAACATATATACTTTCGAGACATATACTCAGCCTTTGGCAGGTTTACAAGAAATAGATTGACAATAATTACTTGCAATGTAGAATAAGTCAACCAGTGCCCCCAAAGGCACTGCAGGTCGTTGTCTTCTTGCTATAGCATGAGCCGTTCTTTCCTATAATACTGCGAGCTGTTGTCATCAACATCGAACATGATCCGTTAAGCACCTATTTGCATCGCTTGTCACTGTGTGAAAGTTAATTTAGGAACACCAACGGTGAATTTGATATTGTATGATGCTGGTGTGAATACCCTGTGATCACGTTGGTTGTCAAACCGTCAACATTTATCAGGCGAATATCATGTCTCCGATATGTCCAATGGCACATAGCAACAATGCATCAAATCATGACGCTTCAAGGAAACACGATAGCATTTATCTCTATAATAAGTGTTGTTTAGTATTTGGATCACTAAGTGTTTATTTCACATCAACATTAATGATTTCGTACTCTCCAGCTTACAATATTTGTGTCAATAATCATGTTATCGGCTTATCAATAGTTGAACCATACAAATCCTATAGACAACAATATAAAATGGTGCTACAGCAAAGTCGAAAATAAGTAAAATCAAACGAATTTGTAATGTATCTTTGACGCAGCAAAATGAATACAATGAAATGATATAAATTGAAGTCTATACAGAATGTTTGCAACAGACTTAATAATTAATTGGAAAAGAAAAGTTCACTACATGTCACATGAGTGCTGTAAAGCTCATGTTATCGTTACAGCCTTTCCAGAATCCAGATTATCTATAAAAAAATAAGCCACTTTTGTATGTCCCATATATATTGTTTTATCTTTTGCGCGTGTTCCATTATTTCATTTTGAAATCTCTTTTTTCATCCAGTTATAATTCATTATTGACATAAAATGTGGGTTTTTTCCCCGTTTTTTCTCATAATTTGATACTCTTCTTGAATAAGGATACAATTGAGGGCAGATTGTTGTCAATGTCTGTTTGTAATTAGCGGCAATTGTAATGTCGGATAATTTTAGTTGGAACAGCGTATTGCAACAAAACAGAATATTTTCGTCCGTCTGTGTTTATTACACAGTGACATATAGTATATCAATACTATGTTAATTATACAACAATATTGTTATTACCGTTTGTGTACACCGAATGATTTGTGTTGAGTATTTTCTAAATATCAATAAATTAAGACGACTTTGGTTTTAATTTACATCTACACAAAGTGTGCTTGAAAACCAACCGACGTATGCGTCTGCGTCATCGTCCTCCAAGTCTGTGAATCGCATACAAACCTCTAAGCCAGTGGTTCCCAACCTCTGGGTCGCGACCCCAACTGGGGCCGTGACTTTGTTCTGTAAGGGGTCGCGCTCTGATGCTGGTTTCTGGAATGGGGTCACCACCAGAAAAAAGGTTGGGAACCACTGCTCTAAGCGAAATCATTGTTCATGTGTTACAATTTTGACGACGCTAAATGCACTTCGCACATACGATGACGTATCATGTTTCATGTGTCCTCGAGATTCAGAAAATCTATAACAGTATTGTCGAGTATTTCTAAGAAGATGACTTATACGCATACAAAGCAAGAATGCAAGATAACTAAAAGTATTCGAACCCCGGCTTCAAACATTGGTAATTCAATAAACAAAAAGCAAAATGGATCAGATTAATGTTAAGAAAAAAAATATGATCAAAATGATTGCGACTTTATCAACAAGATCTTCATACAATATGTTAATATTGAAGGTGATTCTCAATCGGGCTCTCGTGAATTCTACGGGGAAGTACGTATGGAATACGTATGGAATACTGTGAATTGTCTATTATGTAGCTTAAAGCAATACTATGTGATATTTTTCAAATTTGTACACATAGTTTTCTTCTCTCTTATAATACATTTTTGTTATATAAGAACAGATTTTCCTGAACTCATGAATCTATTTTGACTGTTTTTTCCGTTAAAAAAACATCACATTACTAAATCATAATTGAAATATGTTTCAAACTTAAGGAATGTTTCAACAATTGATTTTCATACAAAGCATTCCGTAGGTGTGTGTTCCATTGTGTACATTTGCGGTTGTAACCGGAAGCTCTGTAAACGGCGTTAAAACGGTAGCAAACTGTGTCAAACCATGTAATTATGTTTACTAACACAAACAAAAACACTCAAGAAAATAAAATGTGCTAGTTTTAGGACAACTTTTTCAACATTTAAAGACCCTGTCACATATTAGCGAATAGAGCCAATGTGTGCCCGATTTTTTAAATACATTTCGTCGTGCACGCGTTAGCTGTGACAGGGCCTTAAATGTTAGAGTAATTAGGAACCATATTGCTCTGTAACTTATAATATATTTTAGTTTCATGGTTATAAGTTGACAACAAAAATGCATTTCTATGAACAAAATGCAGATAGAGGGCGTCCTCGTTTCATTTTTATAAGGACGTCATGTAGCTGTATGGAACTTAACATCAGTTGTTTGTTAGCATCAATCAGGAACTAATTCGAGTCACCCATTATTAAATTCCCTATGGTATTTGTCTATGTAATTCAATGACGATTGTTATGTTTTCATTGTACACGAATAGAGCTCAATTATGCTTCTTTGCCATTAAGACATGTGATTTCCAAATCATACCGAGGGACCGAGCTTAAGCGCCTGTTCAGCGAAAACCATTCATGGGGCTAGCAATAGTCAGGTGCGTTGACCGGTGAGTGACATCATAGGATTTAAAAACAATGTAGTACTACTTTCCTATTATTAAGTAGACATAGGCTTTACAACCTCTAGTCTCATTGAGCATGTTTCTGCTGGGGCACTGCAAACATTAAACGCTAATAAACGCTAAGTTTCAATCGGTCAGTTTTTAATCCCCCTGTGGCTACTCGCGAAAGGGTACCGCTAAGTTTATCGATCCTAGTCGATGGGCCACGATATTTGACCTTTTGTAATACCAAACAATGCCACCGCACCTGAAAAAGATTGCTTCACAATAATGTGTATAACCCAGCGTGACACGGTTCACGGCGCAAACCGCTAAGAATCGCCTTTCTGTTTCTATTGGGTTTATTGCCGATTATTGCCGGTTCAAAACCTGATTTGTGAAGGTTTTTGGGATTACCAAAAATACCGATTATTGCCGGGTTCTGCCTGTTTCTACTGGGAAAACTTAGCGTTTATAAGCGGTTTCTTCCCCAGCAGAAACACGCTCTATGAGCGTGTTTCTGCTGGGACACTGCAACAAGATTATTGGCGATTATTGGCGATTATTGCCGGGTTTTGCCTGTTTGCTGGGCAAACTTAGCGTTTATTAGCGGTTTATTTCCGAGCAGAAACACGCTCATAGTCATAGTTCATAACTTTTGATTGTCTACGGAGGTATTTTGACAACAGCTTGCACTGTTAACCGCCACATATTGTCGTGTTAAAGAATTACATAATAGTTCATCTAATCTGATTAGAAACAGCCGACGCTAACGTTTATTTTATAATTATAAAGCATGCCACTAAGCCGGCAGGCTCGTTGACCACCTAATTTTTAAAAATGTTAAACGTGTACTTTAGGTCCCATTTACTAGTTAAGAGGACCTTGGTGCCAAGAATATGTCTGACCAAATTAGCAACAGTGTCAATGTTCATATCCGCAATATGTGGCATATACGTAGGTTAATAACACAAGACGCTTGCCCCCATGCTTTATTAGCGAGCTTTGGTCCTGTCCCGTACCGACTACGCCAACAGAAGAAATTCCATGTATTTAGCTCCGACTTAGGAATCAGCATTAACGGTGAGCATTATATACTCATTTTGTTTCCCAAGTACTGATTTTCTCTTGTATGTTTTTTGTTTATATTGTGTATGCATTTCGCCTTGAATATAATGTTTTAATTTTTTAATTTTGTTAAAGCCCCAACCCAAAAATCATCGTTTCCCATATCATTATGTAATGTAGTGCTACCCAATTCTAAAGCAAGCACTATTTTTTCGCGGCATCATATGTTCATGACGCAGAAGAACCCACACATTTTTACATTAAGCAGAAAAGCAGATTTTCTTGCAGATTTGCATTTTTGATCATAAATCATAAAGATCTTCTAAGTTACAAATCGATACGATCCCTAACTAATTCAAAATCATGGTTTGAAAATAGATTGTACCGAGCGGTACAAGCTATTTTTTTCTTCAAATTTTACTCTAAATTCACTCTAAAACTATGATTTTGATGTTATTAGGAATCGTATCGCTCTGTAACTTGGAATATATTTATGATTTATGATCAGAAAAGTAAATCTGCAAGAAAATGTGCTTACAATTTTTTTCGAGGATTGAGGGCGTCCCCTGGAAAATATCCCCTAATATACCTTTAAGCGCTGTTTTCTCTGTAGAGCGCTATATAAATGTTAGTTGATACTGCTTATAATACCTGTATCGATCAACCCCAATTCACACAGAAAAAAGAAGAAAAAAGAAAGTGCCCAGGGGATACCTGAATCAAACCAATACCGGAGACAGAACTTTGAACCCAGCCTCGTGTAAAAGAGAGCATTTTCCTCTGTTTATGATTCTGAAAACAAAAATTGTCGTACCTGCCTAAGATATATGCTTTATGTAGTAGAAACTTAAAGCTTAAAAGTGAAACCTTTTCTTGGTTCAAATATGGCTAGAACAATCCTAATAATTAAGTTTGATTTCGATTCTTACATTTGACATTCAAAACTCTGAATATATGACAACCACCATTACTGGAGGTTGTAACCTAACGTAGTCATTGCTCTTTTTAGAAGATCGTTGGCTCTGATAAGAGCCGTTCTTATGGAGCTCACTGCATCCTGTTGTACTGTGGCTTGTTGTGCCATGTAAACTGCTGATCATGCTGATAGTGATGGTAATTCTTTCTATCGGTGCGTGGCTTGATCTTACCGTACCGCCGCCTTTCTTTAGTTTGGATAATTCTTCTTGCTAAACTGACTATGCTTGCTGTTCCGCATCTTGTTCTTGCTAAACAGACTAGGCTTGCTGTTCCGCATGTAACTCCTTATATTGCTAAACAAACTGGGCTTGCTGTTCCGTATCTTACTGGTTCATCGAACCGAATGATGCGTCTACCTTGGATGCATCACTATTTTATCGATATCGTAGTGCGCTGTGGTTGTCATTGTCACGACCCGAGTTAGCTCGGACTTTACAATTAAACGATTTACTATATACAGACTTTATAAACCACAATTTCATATCAAACAAAAATCATGAATAAATATTGCAACACATTTCAAGTGCTCAGTGATCACTGATTTAGTTGGCTAAGTGCACTTATCGGTTGTATAACATGTTCCACCAGAAGATCAGTTGTCGCGGGCTCGAGAGTCTTATTGAAGGTCTTCATTATCGTCGGCAAAATACAGAAGTCAGTTCTTCAGCAGTGATGTTCCGTACTGGACCGGTTCACAAGTCTGCCATAGACTTCAGAAGTTAGACTCGTAGTGTCGTATCTTTTATTTATGTTCTCCGATTCTCATTCAACAGGAATGAGCTAGACTGATTATCGTCCGCCATAGACAACAGAAGATTCTCGCAGTATCTTTTATTTATATATGTTCTCCGATTCTCATTTAACAGGAATGAGCTAGACTGATTATCGACGGTCCTGCCATAGACGACAGCAGATTCCCTCGCAGTGCCGTATCTTTCTAAAGTTTTCCGGCATGGCCATCAGGCCCTCAGCCATTCCGTGCCGATTTCCAGCGTCCTTCTTTCTGCCTCTCCGTTTGTTTTGTTTCCTCCGTCTCCCGCGTTGCTTCGTCGTCACGACGCCCGCGTCGCGTATTGCCGCATTGTGCGTTGCGTTGCGTATTAAAGTATGTGTAAGCCTTGGACCCTGACACAACCCCCTCTTTCGGCGAATGCTATCTTAATAGTATTTGTCTATCCTAAGCGTATTTTAATCGATTCATAAATATACAAAATCATATCTCAATGAACTAAAATATTTCGTCATTCGATAATCATTACAACCTTCAATCGAAACCCTCGTGTTTTAACATATTATAGAGTCGATACTCTAAATGGAATATCTTTTAATTTTAATTGAGATCCCATAGCATTTGGTGGTTAGAATATCAATGTATTACGTCCTGCTTGGCATTTACTAATCACACATGATATAATTATTAACAAACTTTTTTCTGCGCCTCCAGTCGCATGGCATGCGCGCGCCAAATCCTAATCGCACCGGATACGCGCCCGAATACTTGTCCCCTTTTCTTCTATTCCATTGAGTCCAACGCCTTAATTTGGACTTCAGCTCGACTCGCCTGATAACCCTGACCTCTGTAACAATGACAGACTTCAACCTTTTACCCACTCTTATCTGTGACCTATCAAGTCCTGAAGGTTTCTTCTCCTCTAGTATCTGACTACCTATTCAATGAACTACATTTACCACCAAATCGTTCAAATCTGATCAATTATTGTCACGACCCGAGTTAGCTCGGACTTTACAATTAAACGATTTACTATATACAGACTTTATAAACCACAATTTAATATAAAACAAAAATCATGAATAAACATTGCAACACATTTCACGCGCTCAGTGATCACTGATTTAGTTGGCTAAGTGCACTTATCGTTTGTATAACATGTTCCACCAGAAGATCAGTTGTCGCGGGCTCGAGAGTCTTATTGAAGGTCTTCAATATCGTCGGCAAAATACAGAAGTCAGTTCTTCAGCAACGATGTTCCGTACTGGACCGGTTCACAAGTCTGCCATAGACTTCATAAGTTAGACTCGCAGTGTCGTATCTTTTAATTATGTTCTCCGATTCTAATTCAACAGGAATGAGCTAGACTGATTATCGTCCGCCATAGACAACAGAAGATTCTCGCAGTGCCGTATCTTTTATTTATGTTCTCCGATTCTCATTTAACAGGAATGAGCTAGACTGATTATCGACGGTCCTGCCATAGACGACAGCAGATTCTCTCGCAGTGCCGTATCTTTCTAAAGTTTTCCGGCATGGCCCTCAGGCCCTCAGCCATTCCGTGCCGATTTCCAGCGTCCTTCCTTCTGCCTCTCCGTTTGTTTTGTTTCCTCCGTCTCCCGCGTTGCTTCGTCGTCACGACGCCCGCGTCGCGTATTGCCGCATTGTGCGTTGCGTTGCGTATTAAAGTATGTGTAAGCCTTGGACCCTGACAGTCATATGTTCAGAGTTTTGAATGTCAAATGTAACAATCCAAGTCAAACGTTAAACAAAGGATTGTTCTAGCCATATTAAAAACCAAGAAAAGGTTTCACTTTTAAGCTTTAAGTTTCTACGGAATAAAGTATATATCTTTGGCAGGTACGACAATTATTAAGCAGAATTACAAATATTATTTTGCAAGTTAGGAAAATGCTCTTGTGTTTACGAGAATGTGTTCAAAGTTCTGTCTCCGGTATTGGTTTGATTCAGGTACCCCCTGCACCCTTTCTTTTTTAACTATGTAAATGTTAGTTATTACTACTAATAATATCAGTATCGATCAATATTGGAACATACCGGTTGCCAGTATCGATCGATACTGGTACGATTTTACTGTTCTATTATCGGTCGATGGACCACCAAATTGTGTCCTGTATCGCTCAATACTGGAACGGTTTATGTTATGCATATAAATGGGCCTTTTGATATTTCTAAATTAATATGGCTTTCTAATTTAATATGGCTTGATGATCATACGACCAATACCTGTTTTCCAATAACTCGATCTAACCTTAAAGAGACAGAATCGTTAAAAATGCAGTATTATAAGTGAAATCTAGATCCAGCCATGAGTTCTACAACGTGAACTAATTTCATTTAAGAAATAACACGAAAGAGACATTGGTTTTTTTTAAAATTGCATCAAGCAAGGTGATACTCTTTAATTTGCCAGATATAAAGCTTCATACATCCTCGTATCTTATCGATGAACGGTACAGGCACTCTGTTAACCCGGCTCTTTTTTTGTCGAAGAGTGTGCACGGTCATGTTTTATGCATTGTTGCTAGTCGAGTTCCAGCAACTCTTTTTGATAGTAACGTTCAATCATTAGAAAATAAAGGACATGACAATTTGTTTAATGTTACCACGAAAGAGACATACTTAACTCATGCTAGAAAGTACGGAAATCAGTTCCTGGTTTAGCCATTTTATTTGAATCCCACAGTCTGAAGTATATACGGCCGTCATTTGGAAAAACACAGTCACTCGAAAATTTGACTTTTTGAGATAACATCATTTGTCATCGATTTGGGGATGATGTTACTATTTATCTCAAACTATCAAGTTCCCTAAGGCCTTCCTTGTCAAGATATTACCCCCAATCGCAGGCGAATATACATATTTTATAATCATCTTTGTGTGTGGCATTTCGAGTTAAGATTTCGCGTAAAGGCTTGTGTTGTAGAATTTTGGCAACACACTGTATATCAGTGTTTTGTCATTACATTGTTACACACGAAGGCAAGCTAAGAGGAAAGCCAATTTAATAATATATATAAATAACATATACACCTAACAAATATAAAAGGGCCATTTGAATGATCTTTATCAATTGAAAAATGTATATACATGAACATAACCGAAATTGTCATTTTAAAAATATGGATCGTATTAGTTACAGTGTTTTACACGTTTGATAACTTTGGCAAAACTCAATAAATGTGCTTGTATTTTTAGAATAATCACATATATAATGTTCATATTAGTATGTAAAATAGAAGACACACACCCCGTAGATCAGTGTTTTCATTACAACCAAATAATTTCACAATAAAAAAATGCAAGTGAAATTTAACTCTAAATATATAAAAAAATAAAATTTTCGAGTTACAGTTGCGCTTATAACGAAATAAGTAGGAAACATGGATAGTTTATATTTAAGGATATCAAACAAAATATACCTGAACTTAATTGGATAAATTCGAAGACCAATCCAATCTTAACTTTATGAAATACAAAGATTTGAATACAGGGTGTATCAAAAAATAGGACACGTTTTCATGAAGGTGTAATACTTGTTATAATCATTGGATCATAACTAATTTAGTCTTAATGTAAAGCCCTATTAATTATTATGATATCCCGAAAATATGAGATCAATCCGATGAAAAATAAGACAACTACCATAATGTGCGTAAACCATGTCATTTACTGGTTTGTACAATGGGATTTACATGTATAGATCAGTAAATAACATGGTTTACGTTTCAATACGTTACAATAATTATGAACTTAGAAAATAGTCTATCAGTCAATAGCAAAGATTAGTTTGGTAATCCATTTGATTGTGGCACAAATCAATACTTGCTAAATAATCCAAAAATCAGATGCATGCATATTCTGTGCAAATTAAAAAAATTCTCGAACCCACAGTGACTGTAGATGGTTCATTAGCATGATAAGAAGTAGAATTGGCATAAAAAGTGTGCGCGTTCATGTTACTCTACTGTTACTGTGTGAATGACCATTGTACATACTACAAAATAGATTGCCTTGCCTAATAGGTCACACATTCCTTAATTAATGATGGAGTTTTCTCATCTTTTCAGGATTTTATCTTTATCGGTTGTACTTTTCATTGAAATAAAAATTGGTCATGCTTCAGTGATTTAACAAGGATTTAAACCATCATCCAAAAGTGTCCTAATTGTTTTGATACACCCTGTAGAGCGTGGTTAGAACCCATTTGTCATGATAAAGGAAAAAAACTATCCGTGCGTTGCATGAAACTGTGCGCTATGTGCAGTATTCCCGGCATGGGGTTTATTCTCCGAAAGAACTTTACAATAACTCGGACTATAACAAAGAACTTTTTGTTTTAATGTTTATGTAAATAACGAACTTGTATTATTGCAAAGGCAAAACTTTGATAAAGTCACAACTATGCGCAATTGCAACTGATCGGAGTGTTCCTTAAAAAGTGGGACAAAATGGTTTTGACAATGCTCTATTCAAATATTTGTATTTCAAAATGTTTATATTGGATTAATCACAGAGTTTAATCAATTAAAGGTAGATGACCCGATCACATTCCGATTTTCAACTTGAAGTTTTCTATTCTACATGAAAGGTCATCCTTAAAAAAGTCGTGTTCCAAAGTTTGAGTTGCATAGCTCTAATGGTTCTTATTTTAGACGCACAAGATGCTGTGAACTGTACCCATTGAGTAGTACACAAACTATATCGGTGGTTACCACCATTCGCGGTAATTCGACGTTATTTCATCGATTTCTCCGTAATTATGCCGATTTAGGCCGTCAAATTTCAGTATGATGATGAGAAAAATACGAGCTTTCATATGATATGAAAATCTCCGTATGTTTGAAATAATTCTGTGTTACGAAAATGTGATCGGGTCATCTACCTTTAAGGTCAGGTATATTTTGTTTAATATCTATAATATGAACTATCCATGTTTTCAACTTTTATAAGTTCGTAAACTTTTATAAGTTCGTAAACTTATGAACCCATTTTCTTTTTTTGGGGGGGGGGGGGGGGGGGACACGCTGTACATATTTAAACTGAATACTTATATTGAATAGTTAAATATTTTTAGTAAATGAGAAGCTATTTTCTAGGTCTGTGGTATGATATTTTGAACACAGGGGCTTGAAATGGTAAGGTAAGGTGGTTTGAGAGGGCATATTTATTTGTTTAACCAACTGAACTATTTGTTAGCGACGTATACATGTCGGAGAATTATGCAGTGTGCAATGATCTTTGTATGTTATCACATATTCCACAAGCAAAGACAAATAATGTATATACATGTAAAGGTAGGTGTTCCGATTGTTGTTCCGATTTTTAACTTGATGTGTTCTATTCAACATGTAGGTTCATCCCTAAAATAGTAATATTCCAAAGTTTGAGTTGCATAACTACACTTGTCTTATTTAAGGTGACATGATATCTGCCAATTGAGTAGTACACAAACTGGTTGGGTGGTTAACCATCTTTGTCAGTAATACACTACATTTTTGCCAATCACATCTATATAAATGGAACATACCTTGCGCCTAAGTTTGTACTGAAATAATAAGAAATCGATGGGTTTTCTTTTGATATTAAAATATTTTGAGTTAAACAAAAGCTAAAGTGATCGGAACATAGACCATTAACAAAGTAGAAAAACATGTTTTCCTTGTTCACGGCGCAACGTATGCATCGATCGCAGTTCAATGTTATCGACTGATTTCATTTCATTTCATTTCATTTCATTTCATATTTATTTAGCCAAATCAACATCACATAATTATTAACAATAATCAAATAATAATAAATATAAAAGACAGAAGTAAAAACACAGACAGAAAGCATGTTGATAAGACCAATGATAGCTCAAAAGCCACAAGAACTTATGGGGTCCTGGGATAGCAGCACAAAGAAGAGAGAAACAACTAACAAGTCAAGGAATGGTACCCCCTCCCTCTCTCAATTTTGCTTCCATTGCAAGATGAGATCTTACTTCATTTTTTTAAGAAGCTCGATTTAATAGAGCCTGGAAGAGAGTTCCAAGCCCCGATCGCAGTACATTGACATGTGTTGCTGCCAAGTTGTTCCCGAACCTTTGGAATGACAAAATTAAGGTGGCTATCTCTGGTATTATAGCGATGCATTTCTGATACTTTTATAAAATGTTCACAAAATTAACCTGGTGAGGTGTTATTCAAAAAACAATTAAGGCATGGTTCAACTTCATTTGTTTAACTCTATTATCAAAAAATACTAAACACTTCAAAAGAAGTAAGTTCCCCTTTAGGGGTTCCCTTGTATTTCCAAAACAATACATTGGAATGAAATGGGGTTTTCAGTCAAAGGATTATGGGCTTCATACCAATACTTGACCAAATTTTCGAATCAACAGGTTCTGTCATGCTCGAGTGAGCACGTAGTGAATTACGGAATGTCCCATTTCAAAAGTTGCTAAAATAACGTTTAGTAGCGGGTGTAATTCTGGTACAACAAGAGTTGGACTTCCATATCGAGTAGCGCGCCTCATCAACACTATGAGAAATCGATGTCGTCAATTGATACACCAACGTGGTGGATACACACGTCCCCACTACTAAACATTATTTTAACAACTTTTGAAATGGGACATTCTGTCATTTAATACAAGCTCACTCAAAGCATGACAGAACCTGTTAATTTGAAATTTTGGTCAAGTATTGGTATGAACCTCATAACAATTTGACAGAAAACCCATTTCAACCCAATGTATATTTTTAAAAATATAAGGGAAACCCTAAAGGGGAACTTACTTCTTTTGAAGTGTTTATATAAACTCGGACAAACTCATCAACATTTAGAAACCCCCAATCTGTCAAGTTCGGGGTGGCGAACATGTGTCCTTATTTTGAGTGACCTGAAGTATATTTTAGAGTTTTCAGAAATACCTGAGTACCAAGACGAACAAGAATAGTAAAGATAGCACTGAATTAAGGCTGTAACTAAAGTTGCACGAGTTTGTTGATCAAGAAAATGAGCTTGTCTGTATAAAACTGAGTCTTGCTTCAGCTTTTTTGATAACATTGTTAGCCACTGTCTTGCCTGATAGGCACTTATACAATGTGATCCCTAAATATTTGACAGATTGGGTAGATTTGATAAGTTCATTATTGCACAATACATTAACATCATTGTGTATCTTTACTTTCCTGTTTGAATCAAAAAGAATGGCCTCGGTCGAACACAAGTGAAGAGACACCTTGTTGTCGATGAGCCACTGTTAACTTGACTCCAACTCCAATTTCAACTCGATAATTGCCATCAACAAGCAATGCACTATCGCCTGCATGAATTAAGAGCTTACAATCCACACTGATGGGCATGTCGTTGTCGTAGCTAAGAAATCAAATCGGCCCCAAGACACTGCCCTGAGGCACGCCGCACGTAACTGACATAGGATTGGAGCTAGTTTTATTAACACAGACAACCTGTCGTGTATCACTTAGGTAAGACCTGAACCAATCTATTGATTGACACAATGAAGTTGTACAATGTAATTCTGGCGCCATTTAATAAAGTAAGTAACCCTTGCGCTTAATCTTCGAGTACTGAAATCGCAACTAAGCCTAATTCCTGTCGAAAGAAAGTCGATAACTCTCCTTTTTTGGAGGTCGTTGTCTCACTCTAATACTACAGGAAATAATGTCTTCAATATTACATCGCTTGACAACATCGTGGCACTTGTCAAGATTGGAGATGATTGCTTTGAAATTGTTCGAGTATGTATGCCCCTTGTGGTCGGACAACTTGTCACAACGACATCTGATAGGGTAATTGTTATCACTGTATTGGCCTAAACAGTTGGGCAAAGGCATTGAACTAGTCTTCAACTATATACATCATTTTGGAAGTTCCTCGAATTACGATTAGCATGCTTACCTCAATGCTGGCCATATTCGTAGATATGATCATGTTGACGCCCTAAAAAGGGTAAAGACTTTTATAATTAATAAAACAATAAATATGCCAAAACTAACACATTATACGCACCTATAAATAATCTAATCACATTCAATGGTGCTTATAATAAGTATTATAAGCATCATTTACCGAAAATCCGTGACGTTACCAACTTGATTTAAAAACTGCACTTTACATTCCTTATGGATTTGAATGGCGTCATGATAACAAGACCATCCTCAGTATAAGTCACTTCGACGCGGAAGCCCATATTCCACAGCTCCACTTTATTCTTTCGCAAGGAAGTTGTTCATTCCATTTCTCTCAGTCATATAGTTATTTTTATAACTTAATAGTGCAGGCTCATGCGTGTAATATTAAACTTGGTCCATTGATGTCATTGACACAATGTTGGTAGTTGGCACAGCAGAAGCGACTGTGAAATTACTTTTCGAATATCATGTGTCCCCTTTGATCGGAATACCTGTCACCTTCACAACATATGCGATGATTTCCTGCCGGTATCACGCCATGCAATGATTAATATAATAGCGCAAACACTTCATAATTATACACGTATTTATCCATAAATCAAGGGTTTAGTAAGTATTAGTGATGTCACTATTCCCACGATGTATGTCAGAAAAAAAGTAATTATTGACATTATGAACACTTGAATAAACAGCACTTTTGCATGGCCACATTGCAATGCATTAAACCTTCGTCAGAATTACTATTTTCTAATGTATCCAGGCATTGACTTGTTGATATGTAAATACACTTTATTAATCACGGGTAGATATTTAGTTTGTATACTAAAACACGTGTTTCTAAAGATGGTTGTTCGTGCTGTAACGCTCAAAATATTAATAACATAGCCTGTGGATAATCGTACAACCGTGTCTTATTGCAGTTATTTTAGTCAAAGTATGTTTTACTTTCCCCCTTCCCTTCAATGTTCTCAGAAGATGAAATTAATTAGATATACTTTACAACAACTACACTAATCCTTACATGTCCGACGGCGGACCCGTTAAACTCTCATCCGTATTGAGGTTCACTGTAGCCAAAAGACTCGAGCTGGGGTATTTCAAGCGACAGCGTACCTACTTTTCATATGTTAATTTTACCAATAAAGTAACCATTCAGTTTACTGATAATTGGCACGAGTTAACGGTAGTTGCTTTATGCGTGAGCTATCATGTCAGCTACCTGATGTCAAACGGGTATAATTTCATACCGTCTGGCGTAGAATTAAGTTCGTTATAGTAATCATGGTAATAAATCGATAACCCCGGTTATAACGGTGACGTTAATATCACAACAGTGTAGCAAAAACAGTGTCGCTGGTTGGCTCGGGTTGGCTCGCACAAGCAGTACAGGCGCGAGCGAGGCCTTGGACAAATATACAAATATAACCTTGATATATTCGCGTATCGCGTGTTAGCCAAATATTTAATATATAACACACACTATTACTCGTGGGGAAGGAATGAACCCCCAGTGCCAGAAAGCCTGCCACCCCCATATACGCTACTGCGGTATTATAGTTGATCCCCTCCCCGGCCCCTCCCCACGACAATCAGAATTCCAAACAAACAGACCTTGCCTATTATTATTAATAAAACCTCAGACTACATGTACATATATGTCCACGACCATTGGGTGCCAACACGATTCATCTAGCAACATTTCAAAAAACACTCGACCTGGGGGATTTCAGGCGACAGCGTACCTAGTATTCACGATTTACACCAACTTAGGCGTGCTAAACGTGATCGATAGTTATTGATCCAAAAGTAGGTACGCAGTCGCTTGAAATCCCCTAGGTCGACCCCAATCGCTTCACTGTATCCATGTTGAGGTTCACTGCGTGCATCTATGCCGATACGAATGTTGTAGAAGCTTGAATCAACAGAATTAAACTTTAACGTGTTTATGACAACAGTGTAGCATTGTCTTTTGATTGTAAATTAGGGGTTCAATAAGGTTTCGGAGTTGTTTATCTTGAATCGACAACGGTAAGACGGGTTTATTTTGCGAGGGCAGCCGAGCAAAATAAACCCGTCTTACCGTTGTCGATTCAAGATAAACAACGACGAAGACCTTGTTGAACCCCGTTCAACAACGACCAAACATATTTACATCATTCAAATGTGAATATCGTTTTGGATAATTAATGAAAACAAGTACAAAACTTGTTTTAATAGGCTTAATTTGACATAAAAAAATAGCTGCTCTTTAAAAATCGAGAAAAAAAAGGTTTACGTTTATTATAATTAGGCCCTTATTTAGACATCGTCCGTTCCCCGTAAATGGGCGATCGAACTTCAGAATGGGCTGGGTTACAAAAGGTAAACATGAGAGAAGACAAATTATTTCGCAAGTAATTGTGAAATTAAAAATATTTTGTAAATAGCATTTTATTCACACACCACCTTTAACATTCGGAGAAAAATTAAATCAAGAATGCGTTTACTTTACACAACACATTTTGATACATGTTTATAGAATATTTGTATAAGATCAAAACACACCCCTCCGTTTCAATAGTGATACGGTCCTGGAGATCAAAGCGAACACATTTCGCCGCGATGATGCAAAAATTGCGATTCTCTTGCGCTCAGGTAGCGACGGTTCGGCTAAAATTGTGACTTTAGAAGTGAGCCTTTACATATGGCCCTCGCCAAGAATATTTTCCTCAGGGGTATAGCTACATTTCGGTATATACAGCTATTTGCTAACTTTAAGGATTTCATGGCGAAATGCATTTATACGCCGAAAAAATGAACAAATTTGTGCGAACATTTTTGTTTGTTTACAATTTTGCGGTTTCCAAATAAGGTTCGCTATCCTAGTAATTTGCATATGAACAGTGGGTTTATCTCAAATCAACAACGCTTTGTTACTGTACTTAAGGTATGGGGGAGTTGTTGAACGTTGGATGAAGTACGGTTTGATAAGTGAAATCTATTCACAAATGATTCGATAACTTAAATATATGTAATAGACAGTTTAATTCATCCAGATGATAATGTGCAATAAGTTACACCAGTTTCAATGTGTGTTCGTATTACTTGATAGACGAACACCCTGTGTAACTGTCATATTCGTATTGGCATGACATACCCAATGTGAAATGTTACCTACAGGCTAAGTTCATTCATTACACTTTGACAAGCCTAATGCACGTTTTTCTTTTGACATGCGGTATGCGCGGTCAAGTGTCACACACTAGTGTTTTGCCCTTGAAGTCTTCAAACGCATGGGCTAACATAAATAACACCCTGGTGTTTTCAATTTAAAGACCACACTAAATCTAAACGGAGGGTTGTTTGGCGGTTTCAAAAATGAAATATAGACACAAATAGTAAAGAACATGGAGACGACTTCGGTTTTAAATTACATCTACATACAGTGGGCTTAAAACTCAACCGACGTATGCGTCTGCGTCATCGTCATATAAATCTATATATGAATCGCATAAAAACCTCTAAGCGAACTCATTGTTCATTTGTTACAATGTTGACGACGCTAAATGCACTTCGCACATACGATATGACCTATCACGTTTCATGTGTCCTCGAGATTCAGAAAATCTCTAACAGTATTGTCGGGTATTTCTAAGAAGATGACTTATACGTATACGAAGCCAGAAAACTAAAAGTTTTCGAAATCCGGCTTCAAATGTTGGTAATTCAATATATAAACAAAAGCAAAATGGATTAGATTAATTTGAAGATTTTTTTGTGGCAAAATTAGAGTGACTTTATCAAACAGATCTTTATACAATTTGTTAATACTGAAGAAGATTCTCAATCGGGCTCTCCAAAATTCTACGGGGAACGTGTTATCCTCTTCTAAACTAACGAGAATAGGTATGGTATACTATGAAAGGCTATATTTAGCTTAAAGCAATACTATGTGATATTTTTTTCAAATTTACGAGACATTTTATTGTTATGGTTATCATATCAATGTAATTTGACAAATAAATTGTATTTCTATGAAAAAAAATACAGATAGAGGGCGTCCCATGGAGAATATAACATTATATGGCTTTAATAGTTGTTATTAGGAATTATTGGCATCCGAAACAGCGTTTCATTTTATAGGGAGGCCCTGTAGCTAAGTGGCACCTAACATCAGTTTGTTTGTTAGCATCAATCAGGAACTAATTCGAGTCACCCATTATTAAATTCCCGATTGCATTTATCTCTATATTTGTCTGACTATTTGTATTTTCCCATTGAGCACGGATATAGCTCCTTTATGCCTATGCCATTAAATACATGTGATTTACAAATCTTACCAAGGGATCGCGCTTTAGCGCTTGTTCAGCGAACACCATTCATATGAGAATTGCTAGCAATTGTCAGGTTCGTTGACCGGTGAGATACATCATAGGATTTAAACACAATGTTGTAATGTTTCCTATTAAAGTAGATATAGGCTTCACAACAATTTATTAGAGTCCTAATAAAATTTCCTAGGAGTAGGGTTTTTTTTAAATCCTATTTATGTTTTGAATTATAGACCAAAAAGTGCCAAAAAACCTGATTTTCTTACCTCCAAAATCATGAAAATCACATATGTTGGCACTTTTTGATCTATAATTCAAAAAGTAAATAAGATATTAAAAAAAAAAACATTCCTAAGGAATTTTATTAGGAATATAATGAAACTAGTATGACAAAATTTGACAACATATATTTTGAGTTATATTTGCAAAAACCGGTTTTTTTAAATAATTTTCTCAAAAATGGTCAATTTCATGAGATTCATTGAACCCTTTTCTGCAAGAAAATGTATAATTTTATATAGATTAAATGAATAATGAAGGAGTTACAGCAGTTTTACGGAGGCTATGCTGAGGGTCCACATCCCCTTAAGTGAGTATTGAAGTATTTTGATATCAAAATATGTCGATGTAAAAAAAAAAACTAATTTAATCGGAATATACACTTTTAACAAAGCAGGACAAATTGTTTGCCTTGTTCACGGCGCAACGTATTTATCAATCGCAGTTCAATGTTCTCGAATGATGGTTTACAATGTAATTATGGCACCATTACATAGAGTAAAGCACCCTTACTATTAATCCCCGAGTACTGAAATCGCATCTAAGCCTAATTCCTGTCAAAAGGAAGTCGATAACTCTCCTCTTTTGGAGGTCGTTGTCTCACTCTATTACTACAGGCTTATGTACTCAATATCAAATATGTTCCATCCCAACATCGTGGTACTTGACAAGATGGGAGGTGATTGCCCTGAATTGTTTCGAGTATGTGTGCCCCTTGTGGTTGGAATACTTGTCACAACGACAGCTGATACGGCAATTGTTGTCTTATTAGCAGTGCCATTACTAGCTGCCAGTTACTTCTGATGTTCAGTTTGTATTCGTTTTACTAAATTATAATAACGTTCAATCTTTTCATAGAACACGACATTTGGAGAATGCAGCCCTCGATGGACAAAACTCGGGATGTATCAACATGATCAATGGCCTTTATTATTCTATTTGGCCTCACACCACCAATTAAATCGCCATAGACTCACAGGCTTAAGAGATCAAATTAAAGTCTTTTCAGCTATCGAGCGACTGGTTTGTACAAATCCTTGTTTTCTTTGAAGATACTGATGTTTTCCATTAAAGAACACCATTTTTCTTCTTCTTTTTTTTTTTGGGGGGGGGGGGGGTTGACCTTTTTTTCTTTCCGGAACGGGAAGTCGAATACTAGTTACACTCTCCACATTGCTGTCTGCAAGCTATATTCGGTGCATTTGTTCTAGAAGCGGGGAAAAGAGAAAAGTTGTGTCAAATCTTACTATTACAGAAAATACCAGGGTTCTTCAATTACATAATGAGTTTATAGTCGACAAATCACAAATACCACACATTTTCTTTCATATTAAATATGTTTTCAGTAATTGCTTTTACATGTGATGTATTGGCCTTTCTCAACATTTTTGTCCATTTTGATATGTTAAATTAACTTTTAAGTCCTTTTTTGACAGATGTTCACGTACAGTCATTTTGTCTAAATATAGCTATCTACCGAAGATAGCAAACTTCCGAAGATCGTGTTTTCATTAATATAGGCTTGTTTTAAAACCTATACCAATTGTAAGAATGAAAGTTGCCAGCAGAACGGTCAGCTAGACCAAAATGACATTTTGGTTCTTCAAGAATAGCATCGGTCTCATAAATGTTTTTTGAGGCAACGAAGTGCTGATTTTCATACTATGTTTAGAGTTAGAAATCAAGCCAGCCAGCTCATGGAACAAGCCAGCCAGCTCATGGAACAAGCCAGCCAGCTCATGGAACAATTGTTGGACCTAATTATTCTCGTCGATACATGCTTATACATGTATAAATTAGAAACTCACATTATCTGCAAAAATGCAGGCTTTCACGCTTGTGCCATCATAGCAATGGCCAGTACGGGCACAAAACTTCCGGCATCTCTCTCGTGCAAATGCCTTCTTGTTGGGAGTCTTCCTCAGAATCATAAGTCACAATCTTTCGAAGAACTCGGGGGGGGGGGGGTCTCTTCAGTGGCATCTTCTCTTTTCATCTTGCAAATCTGTTGATTTTATAATGGAATAAGAAAAAGTAAAATGAAACAAATATGATTATTGATTAGGCACAAACAATAATAGGTAGGTCTAGGCTTAACTAAGATTGTCAACTTCAAATTTGCTCAGAATCTCATGGGCTTGACCAGACAAAAGTTAAGGTTAGGGTGGCTTTCATATACAATACTACAAGTTATTTATGGTGAAAGCTGCCAAATGTTGATCAAATATTGAGCATTTTGTATGTTTCCAAACTGGTCCCGGGCAACAAAATGTGCCTTTCCACACATCGATTCTGACATTTGTTGGCCCATTTTGAGTGAATTTAACTATACAATTACCTTTGACATGCCCTCGGGTGAAGAAAACGGGCACTATTGAGTAAAATCAGTCTCGGCTAGTCCGTGGAATTGAAAATCACAGCCCACAAGAATGTAAACCCTCATCAAATAGTGCTGTGCAAGAAATCCCTACAGGCCTTACGCCACAAATTAAATCGCCATTGACTTACATGCTTACGAGATCAAATTAAAGTATGTTTAAATCCTTGTTTCTTTGAAGATATTGATGTCTTTCATCAAAAGAACACTTTTAATATTATAAAATATTATTGAAGATGTTAGTGTACTTAAAAAGATAAGTAATTATTCAGAACATCTTGACTTAATATTCAAACCATGTGCCATAACATGTATGAAGAAATATAGCAATTATTTACTTTGTTCAATATAAAGAGTATGCATATAGCACTACAATGTTATTCATTCTTGGAGCTTAGCACATTTTGATCGTTCTTGTTTTCTTTATTAAATGAACAATATAAAGTCACATCATGATTGAAAATGTATTATCAATGCATTTGTCAAGCATAATACCAATGCTTTTATGTTCAACTTGAATATCTCAATTAAATTCATTTGATTCAGTAAAATAGTATACACAAATAATACTACAATATGAAGGAGAGGCTACGAGCCCCAGTGGAAACCCTGGAAGACGGGCTTATATAATATAATAATACCTTATGAAACTACTGCTCTCAATATACAACACTCGTTAGAAGGACAAAATTGCAGTGCGTACTTGTTGAAGAATGGACTTCAATGAATAGCAGACGAATTTCTTAACCACAGTCATATACATTCAAAGCCAGGGATGATATTAGCGTTCCGTTCCATTAATACTATTCATGCATTTTGCACATTCAATGTGTGTTACACGCCACATTGGGACGACCATGATGCAAACGCGAATGTCTTCTATTTCAAGAATTGCACATTAAAGAGATGCTCCAACAATTGTACGATGTGTTCTGTTTAAACGGGAACACTTCACATATTCAAGCAATGGCCTTAGTTCATGCGTGATAATTCAGTTTCAATGGTCCATCCAATGAAACCAAATATTATCACCCTGGGAAATAATGGTTGAGTCCGTTGCGATTGCTAGGGTTGTTATTGTTTTGGTTAGTGTAGCGTACCAAGCACCAATCACAGTGGGTTATGGATATGGTGAGGAACCAATCAGGTGCATCGGAATCTATACCGCCACGTTTGTGGCCAAAGAGCTAACATTCGCTGTCAGCTGGCTGTCAATCAAGCATTTAGACTGGGTCGTGAACAAAATTGTATCCGCCCACCACTCCCATAATTAAGAGGATAAGTAACGTTAGGTTGGGGGGGGGGGGGGATGCGGGTTTTTTTGGGCTAATTTGATAAAATGTCACTAAAATTAAAAGATATAATATTACAAATGTAATGACGATGAGGTCAGCGGTCTTTCCCGTGCTGTCCAACTTATGTGTCATTAAAGAATATAATGAGAAAAATCAACGTAATTCCTGGGTAGTCACTTGGGGGATAAGGGATGGGACGGGGGGGGGGGGGGGGGGGGGATGTCGAGTATTCACTTCAGGCGAACAAGTTGAATTATTTATACACAGGCAAATAATCTATCGGGCAGAAGAGTACATTTTGGATGAATCCGCATCAGGCTAAGGCGTTGTAAACTAACATATTTAAATTTATTCGCCTGGAATTATTGATACATGAAAGTAAAACACTAAAATTCCTAGGCATGTGTCGCTGGGGAATTGTGTCGGCCTGGGTGTCCGCCTCGGGCAAAGACGTTGTAAACGTCCATTTTTAAATTTATTCTGGCTGAATTTTTGACACATGCAAGTTGATTGAAATAAATATAATGATACATTTATTCTTGATGCCGACTAGATAGAGGCACAAACTATGAAAAATGTCTTCTTGTTTATTGTTTTCTGTGTACGTGTGGTGGTAATTGGAATCCCAATTGATCCCATAACCATCTGCTCCTTTGTACGCACATCTGTCAAATATAGATACATGGTAAGCAAACCCAAATAAAAAATAACAATAAACCACAAACAAACCATCACAATAACACTAACAAAATGTTTAGAGATATTTCGTTCGATGCACACATGATACATTTATTTATTTTATTTTTGTCAAGAAAGTTGAAAAATCGTCGGTAAAATTTGTCGTTGCAACTCTGCTTAGCACAATTTTGGAGACAACTTTGGCTGTCATGCACACCGCGAAAGTGTCCATCTTGCCGTCTATCGAACGAACACGAAAGTAAAAACTGAGATAAACGAGACTACATAGTTGATGCTATTTATAAGACGATACAACAGGGTGAGATTTGTTTAAAAATGTATATATTAATGTGTTGAACATGTATTGAGCATTGATTGTCTGAACAATAATTATTATATATATTGAAAGTATTGACTTTGAACTTTGAGCCGCGTTTCATCAGATTCATAACATTATCAACGACGTGAGTTAGATATCACAATGCATCAATCAGCCGCTAAAATAAATATGTAACACCACGTGAAAGATATCAATTCAACCACCAGTCGGTACAACAGATTAAAACACGTGTAGTTGATGCTATCCTAACGGGGCGAGATTTGTAATAACAATAAAAGTTCATACTATTAAATACAGGGTGGTCCAAAAAAAACTATACCCAACTTTGGAGGCCATTTTCTCCTAGATGATAAAATATTTTAGTAATTTGGTTTGCATATTATTAAAGCATATATCGTCGAGCATTATTGGTGAAAATAGGGAAGATATTACATTAATATTTTTTGAGATATTGCTATTTTTAGCGAGTATGTTTAAAAATGGCTTTTCCACGGGAGCTGTCAATGCATCAACATGTTTGAATATGATATGACAATGACACACCTTTGTATTCATTGCACAGTTGAAAATGACAAGCACACCTTATTAAACTTAATCCTTAAGTGCGATCCCAGGTAAATAGTGATCATGCTTGCTCACGGTCAAAATCTTTTTATTGCATGATGTGAAGTGGCTTTGATAGTAGGTTAAAAAAAGTCACATCAAAAATTCATCGGGACCTTGTTGCCATAGCAACGGCCGATTTTTCGATTTTGGCTATATTTGCAAATTTGGAGGCGAAAATTGCTGAAATTATGTAATTTACAAGGTCAATTCTTTCAAATGGTTTGAGGAAATTTTACAAAAACAACTATATCACCACAAAGCATCATCTTTGGCCTTTCCAAAATGCAAACAAATATTTCGATAATATTTTCATATGTGTGATTTTTCCTCCGACTAACTTTGATAGTATAGCACTTTTGAAAAAATGCAATTTTCACCCTATCTTTATGGTTAAAAATGGAATTTTGCTAGAGCACTCAGATTTTTATCCTCTCTGGTAGTAGTTAGCCAGACAATGCCCCATTCAAATATGGCAAAAAAAGTTTGGGGCTATGTGTCTTGTAAAGTCAGTGTTGCCAGAAAGTTGGACAATTTTGTAAAAATTATTTTTTTCAAAATTTTGTTTTTTCTACGAATTAACCCAATAACTTCTCATGGAATTGCCATAGCTTAATTTTTTTTTCACATTTAGACACACGTTTGTCATTACTAGTCCACCAAGAGGTAGTAGTGGCACCAGGATTTTTTTCGGGGGGGGGGGGCAATTTTGGCGAAAGAGTGATTATTTTGGCGTGTGTTTTTCCTTTCAATTTATCCGGGGATATCGGGATCAAGGCTTCCAACTGGGGGAATTTCCCTTTCTCCCAATGCCCCCATCCCCGTGGTGGTATCACTGTCTTTAGCATACACAACATGTGTTGCCAGAAACCTGGCAATGTTAAGCCTTCTCTTGCCGATGTATTATTTGTAACCTAACTTAATAACACTGCTAGTTCTTTTTAACAGTGTGAAAACTCACAGTAGCTGTTTTTCTTGTAATTGGTGGATAGCCCACACTTTACCTTTCAAAATGTACATGTACATTGCTTAACAAGTTCCTGTAACTTGATTACATAGGCATGTTTTCGCCTCTTATCACCAATGTCATTTGTTTCAATGTTCAGATCGTTACAAACACTCTTGAGTACTTTCAATCCTAGGGAGTCCAGTTTCTCTAGTTTGAATAGTTCACATATGTTATGAGTGTTTGATACGATAGGATGTTTCAGGCCAATTTGATCCAAAACAGAAGAAACAAGTCTTCTGTGTGCTTCTTCATGTTGGTCATTTGCAGTTGGCGCCATTCCTTTAACTTTAGCAGCTACACGGCTAAAGTAACTGGAGATTTGCTGTGATGTCAGAAATTCAGTAGGTAGAAAAAGCCTATTACCATGGTTATCCTTCTTGGTGCGCATTTCTTTGGCAACCTCCGCTGGGTCACATTTTCTACCACTGACCTCCCCTTCATTAAACTTTCCATTCAAGTAATCTTTCTGCTTCTCTGTGAATCGTTTTGCAGCTTTTCTCTTCTGAATTGCCCATCCTTTCGCTACTATGTCTTTTCCACTGCATGAAGTGCTGATGGGTTCCATGCTAGGTACTTGGCGTGTAGCCGTTTCTAGTTTTTCTGCATACATTAATTTTGCCTTATCATGTAGAGTATATTTGTCTAGGATCCTGGTGTGACTGTCACACAATAAGTGATTGTTCAGCTCTTCCATTGTATTATAGGATGTCGTACAGCCTTCTTCAGGACATGGGAAGAGGTTTACACATTCATGTTGACCATCAGTTGCATGTTTCTTCTTACGTGGCTGTACTCTCTTAAATTTGCTGTCCTCTGTTCCTGGTGGTGAGCTGAGTACATCTAGCTGTGGAACTTCAACATTTCTGAATTCTGCTGCCGGTAGCACTGTTGGTGCTCCAATCTGGTATCCCTTCCAAACGAGAACATCTTCTTTTCCATACTCAAAGTTGGTAAGCTGAGTTATATTTTCAATTGGTTTTGCACTTGGAGCCTTTTCATTCATGTCGCAGACAAACACCTTCACACCAACTACCCCTCCATTGCTCTCTACAGCTTGTTTAAATTGATCAGCTGTCTCCACGTCATTGCCCTCATCAACGTAAATTCCAACATGGGATTTTATTGTTGCAGCCATGCGGTCGCAAGGACCTTTACCTCCTTGGGCTTCGGAAAAGTCATACCGCTTGCAAATGACTGGTACTGAACGCAGGGTTATTGAGCTGTGATAACAACCCGCATTGTCACTTCTGTAGAAGACTTCTTTGAGCTCAGGGTGTTCCTTCTTGATATACTTGACTGCATGTTCCATGATGGATGAAACAGTGGTGCTATCTTGTGTGCAGTTCTGAAACATATGTACAAGTGTAAGTGTCTCATAAGATTCATCCTGCAGACGCATGACAACAGTTATATGCCACGATAGGCCCCGCTTTGCAAACCATTGCGTTTGCGATTCACGGTATTTCTTATGTAGAAATTTCATCGCCCAATCTTGATGAAAAAGCATCTTTTCATTGGATAATTCATTCAGTACGTCAATTCGTGACATGTCTTGGTTGATGGATCTCACTTGGTGTGCCTTGAAAGATTCTATATCCTGCGTTGCTTCATTAACAACATATTCCATCTCTTCTTTCAAGTCCCAACTTGATAGGGGAACACTGGCTAATGCCTCCTCGATGTTAGTGCACACATTTTTCAGCTCTTCACAACTCTCACATGAGTCAAGATGTTCATGTTGGCACCTATCAACTTCGTGGTCACTGGCAAGAGCATAATGGATGCAATGGTCACCTATTGTTGATGATTCTGACACATGGACCTGAAATATTTTAGAAAGAAATCAAAGATGTTTTAGTTAGAGTTAGACATAATATACATGAAATAAAAGATTCTTTAATTTTAATTAACAAAAATCTAGTATAATGACAAAGTTTTATGATGGCAGTTTATTAGATTATTATTTAAAAGAATCACCTTCAAATCCCCGGCCAAGTATTGCTTAGAAGATCTAAGGGAGACGAGTTGCTGTTTTCCCCATGCCTGGCTCTTTCCCAATGTGACAAGTGTGTCAACAGCTCCTTGCAGGTCCCGAAATGCACAGCTATCTGAAAAGAGACAATATCACAATCAAAAATTGATTAACTCAAACATGATTCTGTATTTACCAGTAATTCATTTATCTATTTAAAATAACAGAAACTTTTACATATCAATCAAAATAAACTTACTCTGAACTGCAAAATAGTCGAGTCCTTGTAGTGATGTTCTGATCGATGCACTGCATTCATCCAGAATTACTCTCAATGTTTGTCTGCGTATTGGAATGAAATCACATTCTTTACAGTAATGTTCATACTGGGTGATTAGTCTCTCAGGGATCATTGTTCTAATGACATTTGGCACCCTTAAACTTTCCCCAGTAGACAGTTTCAACACTTTTTCACCAAATGGCATATCCTGGACTACATGACCACTGGTGATAAATGTTAGAAAATGATCCAACTTATCAACATCTATTTTCATTCTTGGTGTATGAGAAGGAACAACTGGCACACCCCTTCCTTGTTCAATAGCATGTTTTCTAGCCATTGATACCTTCCATCGTGATAATCCTGGAATGAACATCTGAAGCTGCTTAACTGTAAGCTTGTCCGCCATTATTGACAAGATTTGTCTCCTTGTGTCCCATGAACATGCATTATTGTAACATTCTACCAATGCATCGATGAATTCCGACTGCACCTCATCTTCTGTAATGCCAAAATATTTATTTGTGCTTGAAGACTGTTGAAGAGCTCGCCACACATTAGCAGCCTCACCTGGTGTAACAACGTCTAACACAGCTCTAAAAGCTTGGCCTACTTGTTTAAGATGACGACGTTTTGATGATGGTTTAGCATCTTCCCAAGAAGATGTAAGTATATGAGGACGTTCTATTCCAACTGAAGCCAGAAAGTCAAACAACAACACTTGTTT
The DNA here is from genome assembly GCA_035610835.1 of Ophiura sarsii. Lineage (NCBI taxonomy): Eukaryota > Metazoa > Echinodermata > Ophiuroidea > Amphilepidida > Ophiuridae > Ophiura > Ophiura sarsii. Next base: position 58,613,464 of record CM069447.1, on the reverse strand, counting down.
GTCACTAACAGTTTCTCCATCAGATTCGGATCCAGTGGAAGGTGTACTAGTGGCCGTGAAGCCAGGGGTATCCGGAACTGTGCGGGGATCTTCTGTAGATTGTTCAATTGACTCGTCCTATAAATGAAGAAGAGCACAAGTTTAAGTAATTTTAAACAAATTGTTGAATATACCAACTTTGAATTAGACTTTTTATATACCAACTTATACATTAATTTTGATGTGATAACAATTGCAAGCAATTAAGTAAAATCAATTATTTCAGGGTACCATTGTAACGGCTTCCAACTCTGCAGTGACTTCAGCGAGAGCACATGCTTCTGGTTTCTTTCCTTCATCGTCAAGAACGTGCTCGCCTTTAAGCTTGGTTCTGCAATCTCTACAAATAGCTGCAAAAGGGGAAAAAAGGATTACAATTATCAAGACTTCAACGGACACTGCATTAGGCTAAAATCAGGGTCAGATCTAGTTTTTTTGCAATGTGGGCACACAAGTTCAAAGTGAGAAACAAACTTGATTTTAGTAAAAAAATGTTTTGAATGGCCCACCAATCTTTTTTTTCTTCTCAGGTAGTGGGGTAAATAGGGGAGGGCACGGGCCAGGTTAGCTTCAATTAATTGGTGTAGAACTGGAATATAAATGAGAATCAACATTAATTCACACAAATCTGTTTGCAAGAATCTTTGCCAGAATCAATTGGCAGATTTTACCAAATTTGATATATCATATGAAAGCTACAACTAATCAGAATGCACTTGTAGGCCTAACCATAGTAGGCTTAAACTAGTATGGCAAACAGCATCACAAATTAAGATATCAAGCAGAATTGATATTATAAAGTATACATACCTGAGCCAACAGGGACTAGAATACCCACAGCTTCCATAATCTTCTTAGATTGGTGATAACCAATACCTCTATCCCCATTTCTAGGTTTTGTGTGGGCTGCCACATCAAAAGGAACCTGGCATCGCTTCGTTGGTGACAACCAGTGGATCCCTAATCCTCCTCTATGTGCTGGACAAATAGTCAAGTTTGAACCAGCTGATCCAAACATACCAACTCGTGCCAAAATTAGCTGCATTTCAGAATTAATTGTAGCTGGTATTTGTAAACTTCTGATATGGTTCGTGATATCTTTGGTACAGGTTACCAAGGAAACAATGGTGTTCCCATCTTGTAATGATCGTGGATGGTGTCCACACTTGGTACCTGTGATTTCACTAAAAGAACAGGCCATACTTGCGAACATCACTGAAAAGAAAACGTAATACGTAACTGGTAAACAGTAAGGAACATTGCATAATGTTCAGAGAATGAAAAACAAAAAATCATTAATAATCAGTACAAGACTGATAATAATTATGAACTCTTTGGACAGTCTCTGGATAATAAAACCATGTATCAAACTGAATCTTTGTGATTTTTTAATAATGTCAAATATTTTTCAACATCCTGAAGGACAGAAGAAAAAAAATCATGTCAAATTGAATCCTTATATAATTTTCTCTTTGACAGTCTGAGGAGAGCAATAAGCAATTATTGAATCAGAAATGGTATTTATCAACATTTTGCCGCTCACATACCTGAAATGATGACACTTTCCAAACACTTACTTATGTAGCCATGGACAGTAAAATCTTTATGATATTGGTGATGTGTGAGAAACATAGAAGCTCACCATTTACATTTAGAGTCTACAGGCGGACAGTACCTTGACCAAGGCTAAATCAATGCTCACTAGAATAAACTGAAAAACTCACCTGATATCATGAAATCTGTGCAAAGTTAATTTATCGTGCTTGTATGTGAAGTAGGTATATCAAATCCAACATTCTTCCATATCGCATCTCTGCCCAATGATGACGAACTCTAGTAGTAGTTTACCAGTCAATTTATCCAATACCACTCCCAGGGTACCACTTTCACTCAGACCAGGCAAGTTATGGCACTTCCCAGTCCAATGAGGTGGTCATGGTAGTGGTTTGGTGAAATATGATACTCGTAATAACATGATGTTACATCATAGACCCTGAACTATGTGTACATGTGCTGATAGACCCTGACCTGTTTGGAAAATACAGTGGTTGCTAGTCTACTCCATAGATCATTTTTGAAATCAATGTTCACTCATATAACATCTTGGGGTATAGGGGCATGGTGCAGGGATGGGATATAGAAGCATGGGGAGGAGGGGTAATTCCCCTACATTTTGTTGGAAGCCTTGCTCCTGATTTCCCCAGAAAAATTGAAAGAAAAATGCACACACCACAAATCTGTCTAGGGGGGCAATTTTGGCTATTAAAATAGCCAAACTTGCCCTCTAGACAGACACCTTCCTGCCCCCCCCCCCAAAAAAAAATCCTGGTGCCACCACTGGCTCTTGGTGGACCAGTAATGACAAAAGTGTGTCTAAATGTGAATAATAATTTAAGCTAAGGCAATTCCATGAGAAGTTATTGGGTTAATTTGTAGAAATAACACAATTTCCAAAAAAACACATTTTTACAATATTGTCCAACTTTCTGGCAACACTGGCTTTACAAGACACATAGCCCCAAACTTTTTTTGCCAGATTTGAATGGGGCATTGTCTGGCTAACTACTACCAGAGAGGATAAAAATCTGAGTGCTCTAGCAAAATTCCATTTTTAACCATAAAGATAGGGTAAAAATTGTGTTTTTTCAAAAGTGATAAACTATCAAAGTTAGTCGGAGGAAAAATCACACATATGAAAATATTATCGAAATATATGTTTGCATTTTGGAAAGGCCTAAGATGATGCTTGGTGGTGATATAGTTGTTTTCGTAAAATGTCCTCAAACCATTTGAAAAGAGTGACCTTGTAAATTACATAATTTCAGCAATTTTCGCCTCCAAATTAGCAAATATAGCCAAAATCGAAAAATCGGCCGTTGCTATGGCAACAAGGTCCCGATGAATTTTTGATGTGACTTTTTTTAAACTACTATCAAAGCCCCTTCACATCATGCAATAAAAAAAATGTGACCATGAGCAAGCATGATCACTAATTACCTGGGATCGCACTTAACTGCTTATAATGGGTCTTGGGTCATTACATTATTGTGTCATATCATATTGTCATAAAAGTGCATATCATGTTGATGCATTGACAGCTCCCGTGGAAAAGCCATTTTTACACATACTCGCTAAAAATAGCAATATCTCAAAAAATATTAATGTAATATCTTCCCTATTTTCACCAATAATGCTCAACGATATATGCTTTAATAATATGCAAACCAAATTACTAAAATATTTTATCATCTAGGAGAAAATGGCCTCCAAAGTTGGGTATAGTTTTTTTTGGACCACCCTGTATAATTGTGTGCATTATTTCTATTGAAAATAAATATGTTATATATTAAAAGTATGACTTCTAGTAAACAAAATAGCATTGATGTTTTATTAAAGGTAGATGTTCCGATTTTCAACTTGAAGTTTTCTATTCTACATGAAAGGTCATCCTTAAAAAAGTCGTGTTCCAAAATTTGAGATGCATAGCTATAATGGTTCTTATTTTAGACGCACAAGATGCTGTGAACTGTACCCATTGAGTAGTACACAAACTATATTTGTGGTTACCACCATTCGCGGTAATTCAACGCTATTTCATCGATTTCTCCGTCATTATACCGAATTAGGCCGTCAAATTTCGGTATGATGATGAGAAAAATACGAGCTTTCATATGATATGAAAATCTCCGTATGTTTGAAATAATTCCGTGTTACGAAAATGTGATCGGGTCATCTACCTTTAATATCAATGCACCAACTCGCCGTTTAACTCTTTCCCTGACAAATTAATTTGAACCCCGTCAACATCGATAGCCTACCGTGATGTTAAGCGTTGTTTCAACCAGCAATTGGCAGACCTACCGTCCATGGACAACATCCCACATGCTGGGGAATTTGCTACATGTATGCCAACTACAGCGTGTGCGAGCTCAACCACATGCGGTGAAATCATCATGCTCTGCCGCGTTATCCAATCTATACAGTGAACATGAAATATATTTCCTTCATATCTTCCAATATATACAACCGAATTTGCCCGTTGAAACTTCAATTTGTGGCTATATTATCTCAATTGTTCATTTGTGTACCTTAAATCACGAAAATCAGTCTGTATAATTAACATTCACAAGAACCCCCACTAGTGTGAAAGCCTACCAAAATACAAAGTCGATCTTGCACCAATGGCCGAATCAGATTTACTCCGAAGCGCCGTATGCAATCTACAAGGTGTCGCAATAACCATTCTGATGTGCATGTCGTTGACGTAGCAAAGAAATAAAATCGGCCCTAAGACACTGCCCTAAGGCACGCTGCACGTAATTGGACATAGGATTGGAGCTAGTCTTCTTAACACATACAACCTGTCGTCTATCACTTAGGTAAAACTTGAACGAATATATTGATTGACACAATTATGTTGTACAATGTAATTCTGGCGCCATAACATAAAGTAAAGAACCCTTACGCTTAATCACCGAATACTGAAATCGCAACTAACTGTCGAAAGGAAGTCGATAACTCTCCTTTTTTGGAGGTCGTTCTCTCACTCTAATGCTACAGGCAATTATGTCTTCAATATCAAACATGTTCCATCGCTGCCATTGACAACATCGTGGCACTTGGCAAGATTGGAGATGATTGCCTTGAATTTGTTCGAGTATGTGTGCCCCTTGTGGTCGGAAAACTTGTCAGCTGATAGGGTAATTAGTATCACTGTATTGGCCTAAACAGTTGGGCAAAGGCATTGGATTAGTCTTCAACTCTATACATCATTTTGGAAGTTCCTCGAATTACGATAAGCATGCTTACCTCAATGCTGGCCATATTCGTATATGATCATGTTGACGCCCTAAAGGGTAAATATAGACTTGTATATTTGAAGAAAAAAACCCCCGATAAATATGCCAAAATGAACAATTTACATTAACTGTTTAGTTGTGGAAGTAATGCTGACAATGGTACTTGATAGTCAATTTCCACCAGCCCGCCTTATCCCTCATATATATTGCATGTCGAGAGCTTAAAACCATACACGCACATGTCCATTATGGCCCATATCACTACTAGAGAGAGCACAGAGTAGGTCAAAAGTGTTCATGTCCATTAAAATGTTGGCATAGCTATAATCAAACTTTTATATTCGTTTTTTTTTCTCACAATGCCATTTTTGGACATAGACGGGTACAACCATAACTTGTTTCCATAATGATATCTTTGTTTTCAGAAAATGACTTCAAACCATACTTTTTATACAAAGGAAAATTTAAACTTCCGCCGCAATGTTCCGTTCAAGATATAATAGCTTAACATTTCGTGTCTCTAAAACTATGTTATAGCTATTATACTTCATAGCAGTTGTTTCACCTGATATATATACTTTCGAGACATATACTCAGCCTTTGGCAGGTTTACAAGAAATATATTGACTATAATTACTTGCAATATAGAATAAGTCAACCAGTGCCCCAAGACACTGCAGGTCGTTGTCTTCCTGCTATAGCATGAGCCGTTTTCCCTCTAATACTGCGAGCCTTTGTCATCAACATCGAACATGATCCGTTGAGCACCTATTTGGATCGCTAGTCACTGATGTGAAAGATAATTTAGGAACACCAACGGTAAATTTGATATTGTATGATGCTGGTGTGAATGTCCTGTGATCACTTTGGTTGTCAAACCGTCAACATTTATCAGGCGAATATCATGTCTCTGATATGTTCAATGGCACATAGCAATGAAACATCAAATCAAGACGCTTCAAGGACACACGATAACATATAATCTATGATTAGTGTTGTTTAGTATTTGGATTACTAAGTGTTTAATTTATATTAATTCCTTCATGAATAATCGCGATAGCTGCGTACCAAGTGCGTTCCAATGAAAATAATCGTTATATGAGCGCAGGTTACTAATAATTGCCCGAAAGTACTGCGTCAAAGTGTTCGATTGTTTTGCTCATTGACCGACGAATCAAATTAAAGCCTCACGACCCTAAACTGAATATTCAATGAGTTTTGAGAAAACACGATTCAAGGTTATTTCTGATTGGTTGAATGTTAATGGGGGATAACCTGGCTTGGACTGTTTCAATAACTAAGAAGCGGTGGACAAAATAAACAGAAACCTAATCAATTATTAGCGCGATTATATCGCGATTATATCTTTTTCAGTCATGAATGAGAATAATGACTGCTTAACAGTCATTATTCTCTAATCAATATGAATGATTTCGTACTCTCCAGCTTACAATATTCGTTTTAAATAACCATGTTATCGGCGTATCAATAATTTAACCAACAAAATCCTATAGACAACAATGTAAAATGGTGCTACAGCAAAGAGGAAAATAGGTAAAATCAAACAAAATTTGTGATGTGTTTTTGACGCAGGAAATTGTATACAATAAAATAATATAAATCGAAGTCTAGACAGAACGTCTGCAACAGACTTAAGATTAAATTGGAAAAGAAAAGTTCACTACATGTCACATGAATGCTTTAAAATGTCATGTTATCGTTACAGACTTTCCAGAATATCTACAAAAAAGTAAGCCACTTTTATCTTTCCCATACATTTATTTCTGTATTTTCCGCGTGTTCTATTATTTCATTTTTGAATCCCCGGTTTTTTTTCATCCAGCTATTCATTATTGACATAAACTGTTTTGTATTCCTTGTTTTCTTCTTATAATTTGATACTATGCCTGAATGAGGATACAATTGAGGGTAGATTGCACTGGCTATATTTGGCAAAATTGTAAAGGCGGATACTATTAGTTGGAACACCGTATTGCAATAAAACAAAATATTTTCTCGTTCGTCGGTGCTATTACATAGTGACACAGTATCGATACTATTTTAATTTGAACAACATTGTTATTACCGTTTTTGTACACTTAATCATTCGTTCAATTATCTATTGTCTAGTTATTTTGCCTTTGTAAACATAATTAAAAACCCCGATTGTTTCAAAACAATAGGTTAAACATGACAAATTAATATGACCACAGTTTACCATGTCACCGACCATACGTTACTCAGTAATACCACCGACCATGATACTTCACTATGTAATACCACTCTCCGTTACTATGTAATACCACCGACCATACGTCACTATATGATATCACAGACAAAATACACATATTGCCTGCATCAATCTATACTATTCTTCAGTGAATCGTAACTGGAGTAACATAATATATAATAGAGAAGAGCGTGACAGCCAATTTTACTCACCATAATGCTCCCAAATGATTAACATCGTATACCGTGGACACGTATGCTGATCAAGATTTAGATTGTGGAATCAGATTTACAATGTAATACATGGCGCTCGAAATAAATCTTGGCTAAATAATGTTCACGACTTACCTGGAATAATGCAAGTCGGTTCTAAATAATATGCTGGTCCCGATTTCAATGAGTTTAAATGAATTTCAAAACAGATATTATTAACACATTGACATGCATGTCACTTGTATGTAACACTTGCGAAATATTAAATCGTTATCGATTTACTTATGTATGATACACTGGGAGAAAATGCCAAAAGCATGAACTTGGTATTAATTATCGAATCAAGTTGTTTCGATTAAAGTCCTCTATATTTCTAGACTTTCTGAGAGTCACAAGGATAACATGATAGTGCATTATATAAAATGTGCAAATTGCATTACGCTTCGGCAAAACCGTGATAACTGAACTGAGCCTATATATAAATATTCTACAAAGTGTATGCGATATCACGACGAATATGTCAGGGATATGAGTTATATGGCATATATATATATGCAGCGATGGAAATACCCACATGACTTTCCACCCGGGGTAGAGCGACCCGGGGTAGACCGACCCGGGGTTGATCAACCCTAAGTCGACCAACCCTGGGTGGACTACAATAGCGCCCTCACGGAATAAACCATAATACTGTTCAAAAAAAACCTTGGAAACTATATTCATTCTAAATGATATGTTAAAAACTCAGGGGGTTGGCGGTCGGGGAGGTAAAAACAAGGACAGATCATTTTAAAACAACCCCGGGACTGTCCAGCCCCGGGACTGTCCACCCAGGGACTGTTTCTAACCCTAAACCTAACCCTAACTCTAACCCTAACCCTAACCCTAACCCTAGTCCACCCAGGGTTGGTCGACTTAGGGTTGGTCGACTTAGGGTTGGTCGACTTAGGGTTGGTCGACTTAGGGTTGGTCGACTTAGGGTTGGTCGACTTTGGGTTGGTCGACTTAGGGTTGGTCGACTTAGGGTTGGTCTACCCCGGGTCGCTCTACCCCGGGTGGAAAGTCATGTTGGTATTTCCATTGATGCATATAGATATATATATTGGTGTTCGAGAAAAAGAAGTCAAACTTAATTAACCATGGTTGGGGTTCTCAGGGTTTAGAGTAACATATCCATGATACATTCACTGCCCAGTTATAAACTCCAGTTATAAACAATTTGATCGCCAATACTCTCACCGCGTCGGCCTGGTTCGAGCCTCGGTACGGACAAGTGGGGGTTTGGGTAAATATGAAGACAGATAAGCATGCACACTGCTTACCACCTCAACGTACTGAACGATTTGCCGAATTTCAATTAATAGCGATGCGCGTAACTACGTGTTGTCAATGTTATTGGTTACCGGGATTTTTAAATTAAAATTTAATATTAACGTGGACATAACTATTTGCGAACAGATGTGTGTCGTGACTCGCTGTAGTTGCTGAGGAGTAAATCATTATTTGGGATATAATCACTAAATCGCGAGAGTCTGTCACTTGTCAGATTTTAACTTATAGCTGGGAAGCGCTCGTGGTTTTTCGGTCTCGGTCTGCTGGCTCAGAGATTCATATACCAAAATATTCCTTGATGTCTGTAGTATATAACAAAGGTGGACATCCTTAAAAGTTGACCATAAAACCTCGATTTAGGGTTAAAGTTCACATGTGTTTCAATGGGACGTCAACACTTAACAGGGGCCCTAAGGTGGGCCCATGGACCCCTACGACCGCTGGCCACTCCACTTGCTTCGCTCCCTTCGCTCACAAGGATACAACATTTGCCCCCCCCCCCCCCCCCCCCCATCAAAACAGTCCTGGATACGCCATTGCGTAATGTTGTACGTATATGTAATCATACAAGGCTCTCTCATTTTTCACCTACAGTACAGCTCGAAATAGAATGGACAATGTCAACGCACTTCATTGCAATGTCATTGCAATGTCAACGCAATGTCATTGCAATGTCAGTGCAATGATATTGCAATGACTGCACTAATCGGGTTACATCTCAAGGCATCATTGCAATGTCATTTCAATGTCATTGCAATGTCAGTGCAATATGTCCATTCTATTTCGAGCTGTACTGTATACGCCGTGGATGTCATACTGATAATAGATGGTGATGATGGGAGAGTTATAAGCTATAAATTACTGAAAACCATACAACATTGATCAAGAGCAAAAAACAACAACTAGAAAAAACAGGGCTTTTTCAGACTTTTACTACGGGCCATATTAAAAGCAAGGGCTTTTTCAGACTTTCAGTACGGGCCGTATTTGTTTATTGTTATGCGTACTTCATGCGTACTTCATACTTCATGCGTACAACCATGCAGTCGGCGCCTAACACATAACACGACTTAGTGCGCCATCAACATAAACCAGGGTGACAAGGTATGAGCAGTTTGTCATAAATCATAACACTGTACAAGAAGAAAAAAAATTGGCTTCAAATCTTATTTTCCATCCGTTCCTAAATGTAATTTCTAATTGTATGTGTATGTGTATGTCTTGAAGACAATTTTAGTGAAAAACTAGTAATTAAAAACATTCAGTCCCTTTAAACTGATACCTCATGTTTGAAATCCTACAAGCCTATGGAATTCCCGGAATATTCATTGATGAAATCAAGGACATTTATACAGGTCTACTGCTTTGGTGATTACTCCAGATGGTGACACTGATCATTTCCAGATTATGGCGGATGTAATGCAAGGAGACACGTCGTTAGCCCCTTTCTTTTCATAATCGTGCCTGACTATGTCATGCGACATGCTTTGAAGAACATCCAACACTCTACTGGCATGATCATTTAGGAAGGAAAAAGCAGGAGATAACCTGAAATGCGCCTACATGATCAGGATTTTGCTGATGATATGTAGAAAAGATTTAGACCATCCGTGTGAATATACCAGCTACATCCAATGTCAACACTCTGAATGGCTCTGAACTTGATACTATTAAGGATTTCAAGCATCTTGGATCGTCACTACCAGATTCATTACATGACTTCAAGTGCCGGAAAGCTCAGGCATGGGATGCATGCACAGACTTGACACAATCTGGAAGTCAACACTTGACAGAAACATTAAAATCAAGTTTTTCAGGGCATGTGTAGAAAGTATCCTACTATATGGCTCAAAAATCTGGACGGTAACTCAAATGTTTGAGGATAGAATTGATGGATGCTACACACAGCTACTTCGAAGAGTACTTAACATCAGCTAGAGAGACAAAAACTGACAGTGTTGTATTTTTGCAGGGCACGGCGTACGCACTAAGGACCAGCCTATCTCGCACTTGATGTTATGGACTCCTAAATATGGCCATTCTAACCGTGGCTGGCAGGAAAAACACCACCTATCCTGACAGCAACAATGGTCTTGATGACCTAAGTGTTATACCAAAGCTCATGAATCAATGTACATGGTACCAATATGGGTTAGCCACTATTCCGTCCAAGGGCGACAGATGATGATGATTCCATAAACTAATATAGATTATGTTAGAGTCGAAACGTCAGGCCCTTTATAAGTATTACATTTACTTCCACGGGCTTTTTCTTTGTGGATAAGAAGTTTGCCTTCATCGTTTACATTATGTTTTATTCTATAAACTGCGATCATTATTATGGTGTTTTATAATTGTCATTATCACTATTACGTATCAATATAGGTTAGTATTACCTTTCATAGAATGACGCACACAAAAACAGAAACAATATAATGGACATTATAATTACTTTTTATCACAAGTAATGTCATGCAAAACCGGCAGCCATCTTGGTAATGGTGGTCATCTAGGATGTTATTAATTCAAATATATTTCTTAGTAACCAAATGACATGCAATATTCGCCTTTAATCAGTACGGCAACCACATTTTTTCCGTTAATAAGGATAGCATCGTTCAGACATAAAGGCATACTATTATTATTTAACTGCCTCACCGCGACAAAAGGAAGTAACTCCATTTTTATCAAAATTGAGTTATTTGCATGAATACACCAAAAATAACAGTATCTTTCAGTATAATAAAGGTTTGGCCCAGTTAAGTCTTCACAACATTGAAGAAAATCCTGATAAGCATTTGCTTCCTAAAAATGTGTACAGGCAAGTATAGGACATTCTATAAAAAACGACCAAAAAAGGAAGCAATGACCAAATTAGCAATCAATTATATTATATTTTTTCACATTCAATTGTTAACAAACTCAACAAGTTTATCAACACATTTACATGTTTTGATTAAGTATGTGTTATTTATTTATCAAAACACATATTTAATCCAAATAATTAAAGGTTTCACAGATAAATCAAGGATAATTCAGTTTTTACCTTATATCTCAAAAGCATCAAAATGGAGTTACTTCCTTTTGTCGCGGTGGGTGGCTGAAAGTACCCATAATTATTGTTCAAAATGAAGATTTGTCCCCAACTTGTAGATTTGTTCATTTTTAGTATAATGTTTGGAAGGACATTTTGAAATAATTACAACACAACATGTAGGGGAGGTTGGGGCAACTGGTCCGGTTAAGCATATTTCATGATATATAAGATTAAAGCTCGTGTAAATATTTATGGAATTGCTATGAAAATATCACCCATGTAACTGGTTACATATAACATATAATCAATGTTAAAAAAGATCTAAAGAAAAGGCCAATTACCACTAACTGAAAACATTACCTGACACGGACCAGTTACCCCATCATTGGGGCAACTGGTCCTATATGTTCCAACGGTTAGAATACACAGAAATCAGTGAATGACAACACGGAAACTAGGCAGTATTTTCTTTACAAACACATTTCCATGTTATTAAATATGTAAAAAGGATACGTGTCTCATGAAACCCATGTTTTATACAGTTTTTGTTGTTAACGTGTAAATAGCAGTATACTAATGGTGTGCAAAGCAAGCGAAATTTTCGACTGCACATTTATTAGATAAAACGGTATGAACCTACAATCCTGGAAAAAAGTCTTGGAACACTTGCGTGTGATTAAATAAATCATGATATTTCGTCATTGCAAATACCTTTACAGACACCATTCAAACTATAATAAAGATGTAATTCATAATACCGAGGTTGTAAACCATTCTAAAGCAATTTCATATCATATTGTAATCCTTCAATAGCAGAAATAGTGGTATTAGACCCAAAATGCCCCAAAATGTCTAAGAACTAGAACGAATGTGAATTATTTCATAATCTATTCACATTTCAATACCGAGTCGTGTTTTATTGAAACTAACAGCTAATTTTCAAAAAAGTTTTTGCAGGCGGACCAGTTACCCCATACCCCTTCGGACCACTTGCCCCAACAAATTACTTCGCACTTTGTCGAGATGAAACATTATTCAAACACGCCTGTGACGTAATAAGTTGTACGCCAAAATGTTTTAAAACATACCACCATTTGTCATAATAATCAATAACTCCAATACATTTCAGAAAAAAAGGCAAAGCTGCATTTTTGTTTTTAGCCATTACACAGATTTCTGCAGCCAGCGAGTATCTTTGAATTCGCAAATATTACGGCTTTCGGGTCCTACAAGTAGACGAGTGTCTTTAGATAAAATAGGAAATGGTGTACTTTGTTATTTGCAAATTCATAAACTGATAACTCTACCATTGAATTAAATACCCGTGATAATAATTTAAGTTGAAGCATTCTTTAAATGATAATATTGATCGCAAATCCAAACTACCAATGTCTCATGTTAGCAATATGTGCCATTTTACGGTCATTTCAACCACAGCCTATGGTGTTAATCATATTTCGGAAGTCCCTAAGCACACTACAATATAGCACCCATCAAATGTTATATGCACCTAGCATCTTAAGACGACTGTACTGCATGTATATATTTACTGTTGCATATCTGTCAATCATATAAAGTACATTAAACATGATCTAAACCCATCTTCATATATCGCCCATACTGTCTGTGAATTTTCAATCAGTCACTTCCAGATCCAAATGTTTTGGATTGTAGAAGGTAAGGATATATGTCAAGTTTCAACAAAAGTCGTACTGTTCAAAAGAAAGCAGTATGCCCATACAATTACAAAATCCTTCATTTCGGACCACTTGCCCCACGGACCAGTTGCCCCATATTCCCCTATATGTCGCAATTTTGCCACGGTACACCCTTATATTCGCTTACATGTCTAAGGCTATAATTATGAGAGAGAAACTAAGTGTCCCCCAGGTCATCTTTCTAGGGAACAAGCCTATTATTTGATATTCATGGCGTGGACGATATTCAACCTACCTAGCGTTTAAAATCGATCGATCGAGCCGTAATACATTGCCACGGAAGCGGCGCAGAATTTACCATCAAACTATATACACGAATACACGGTTTACTGTGAAAGTAGTATTGATATAAGGAATGTGACGTCCATATAGACAAGGAATACGGCAAGATATCTTAAAAGGTGAAATGGTATACGAGATATATTGATTATTTGAGCGACATGGGTTCTTTCGTATATGGCGTCACTAATATTAGCAAAGCTGCTCCAAAAGTGTGTGTTTAAAACACTGTATCCATAGCGGCGACAACATGTCTATATGGAACGTGAGAACGAGACAACAAGAACACATTATTTGATGGACATAGTTTGGCAGAAAATGGGATAGTACGAATTAATGCAATAACTAGTCAATGCTAAATGCATATTATTGTTAATGTCATAAAACTACCAGTGTTTCCAGAGCCAAAATGAGATAAGAAATAAAATTGATTAGCTGAAATTACTTATCAGTAAATCGACGAAAGAAACCACTCTGTTATACGGGCCAGACCAACCAATTTTTAGATACATTTTGGGAAAATATTTGACAGCTTATTTGAGAATGTTTGAAAAAAAAACCAACAATTCTCAAATACAAGATGTCATGCCTACTATCAAACTTTCTTTTAAATTACGCTGCAAAGACCTTTCGGTATTATGTACTATAATATAGGGTAATTATTTTGACCGTGCAATGATCTCACGTAACATACAACACTTAAGATGTGAATGTATAGGCTATTGTTAACTGTTAACAGTATATTTCTCATAATAGAAAATGTAGCAGAGACCAATGTAAACATTGTCTTGTTAAAATCCTGCGTAACTAATTCGCATTCATTTAAGATAATAACATGTGACGATTAACTGGATGTCAACAGAGCTATGAGCGTGTTTCTGCTGGGCAAGTTACCGCTAATAAACGCTAAGTTTGCCCAGTAGAAACAGGCAGAACCGGGCAATAATCGGTATTTTTTGGTAATCCCAAAAACCTTCACAAAGCAGGTTTGGAACCAGCAATAATCGCCAATAAACCCAGCAGAAACAGAAAGGTGATTCTTAGCGGTGTGCGCCGTGAACCGTGTCACGCTATACATATTATTGTGAAGCAATCTTTTTCAGGTGCGGTGGCATTGTTTTGTTTTACAAAAGGTCAAATGTTGTGGCCCATCGACTAGGATAGATAAACTTAGCGGTAACTTTTCGCGAGTAGAAACAGGGGGGATTAAACAACTGCAAAAAGTTAGCGCTAATAAACGCTAAGTTTCAATCGGTCAGTAACGGAAACATAGAGCGTGTTTCTGCTTTTATATAGCAAAATCATTGTAGCATAGGCATATTATTGATTAACTGATAGCGATAACTTACAGGTCGATAGCAAGATGAGAATTGAGGATGCTTCACTTGATCAATTCAGCCCATGCACATTTCTGTCACAATAGCATGTGTGTTTAAGTGAGACAATTAAAGTTGCACTGTGCCTTTGTTGTTTGTGGTCCAGCGTTCGCGAATAACGTCTCAAATTGAGAAGGAGACATCGATCTAACATGTTGGCATTTGATATATTTAATTTGGAACCATGTTTTGAGAAATACGCGTATTTAATACCCGTTAACTATTATGAGGACTGTATATTTATGATATTATATTTAATATGCATATAGCTATCTTTACGGGGAATGTTCAGGGTTTGATGACTTTGGAAATGAGTTTGAATATTTTGTTAAATGTGTTCAGCAACCTGTCGATAGTTGCATGTTAGTTTTTACAAATGCCTATTTCCAATTCACATTTACATTTTCGGTCATTGCCAAGTTCGAGGACCTTTAGTTGAAACACCGCCTTGCAATTCGCTATATAAGTCATATTCCAAACTTCATCCATATATTTTCCGTGACTTGTAACTGATGTAACATACTTTAAATAAAGTAGAGCGTGACTGCAAATAGTGCTTATATAATATACTCAGTAGGGTTAACGTCATACGAGGCTCACATCACACGCCTGTTGATTAAGACCTAGATATTGTGGTTCGCATTCACTAATATGATACACACCTATAAATAAAACTTGATATAATCATGTTCACGACTCTATCGGATTCTTTTTATGTAGCCTACTGCAATACCCGTAGCATAAGTAGAAGATCAATATTAACATCATACCAATGTAGCTTGTAGAAAGTGTAGGATGTTTTAACTGTTATATGTAACAGATACACTGACCATTTATATACTTGAGGGCACGACACAAAATTGCAACGAGTTGCAATTATAATGAAGTCAATTTGTGGAACTGCCAACAATTTACATTATGTTTTGGTATTCGATGTGTAATGTGTAACGTAATCTCCGAACGATATCTGCTATGACCAATGCCAATGGGAACAGGTAAGATTTTGGAGCGCAATCGACAGGTAACTATCATTTACACTACACTAAATGGACCATGAGGATCCCAAGGGGAGTGCCACTGAGCTTGCCGATCGGAAGCCACTTTTAGATTAAAATTTGGTCAGCATAGCCTTCGTGGCGCTATACCGATAAGGCGTGACTGTAGCAGACGATGGCGGACACGAACGGCCGTTAATTTTGGATTTCCGTTGCTTTGAATGTAACAACGGATTTTGATTATATGACCCCATAAAATTCATCACACGTTGGAACTAAATTATTTCATCCAAAAACCGCTGGAGTTGGATAACCAACTCCAGTGTCAGTATCAAGCTGTGTGTAAATTTACCGCACAGAAATCCTATAGCTTATGATCTACCGCGTAAACAGCGCCACCAATTCCATGCTACCAAATAATGACGTCAAACGTCCCGGATGCATTCCGGACGATTACCCTAATTTATGTGAATATGCCAAAGGGACCGTTTTCGCTACGTACGTCAGAATAGGACTTTCCTATCCTAAAATAATAGAATCCCTGGGATCCCCTTGAAAAGTGTTTTCAAATAAAATCATGCTCGGCGGTATGCCTGCGCACCTACCGGCAGCCTGTGTAAATTAAATTTACACTCGATGGATCATTACTTAAAGGGACACTAAGAGCGTGTTTCTACAGAGAGTCATTAGCCGGTTGATCACGGGGGGTAGACGTCTAACAGCTCTGTAGAAACAGGTCCTGACGCCGTTAGCCGGCTAATCTACCACGGGCAAATTATCCTATAAAATCAAGGATAGCGGTGGTAGGTTAGCCTGCTAATTGCCCGCCAGAGCTCTGTAGAAACAGACCGCCGCCCGATTAGCCGTCTAACCGGAAATTGCTTTGTTTGTTTATTGCCAAGATATTTGTTTGTTGTGTTGTTATATATAATTAATCCGTGTCATTTCGAAATCAGCCATTCCTCTACGCACACACCCCCACAAAGTGATTAGTCGTGTTTTACGTCGTCTGTAGAAACAGCCCAGTACTTCTACCACCGCCTTTTTAGCAGGCTAAGTTACCACCGGCAAACGGCGGAGGCTCTGTAGAAGAAATGTGTTGGAGGATGCGCCCTCAATTATGATAAAAACTGGGATTAGTATATTTTTATAATTGTATTACATGTATGAACCTACACCTATAAGGATTAAGAAAAATCAGCCCTCTTTGTACAAGAAAACGTCGATTCAAAAATGCTCGTACAGCCGGGACGAGCATTTTACGTCCGACAGTATCCCACTGCAGTACGCGTGATACATAATGCGAACCATATTTCATTACATTCCAGTTGCCTGTAAGGTTTGAGCCCAAAGTTTGACAGGGTGAACTGGCCATGACGCTAGTATTAGTAAGTTCCACCCAAGAATTACATCCATCTAACAGCATTGACCGCATGCTGAGGACCTTGAGTATGGCAGCGGTGGAACTGGAAACAAGCCCGAGGCGCTGCAGCCTTGCCACATGACTTGCCACACGTGGTGACTTTCCGCCCGATTTTGGCTAGTTTTAAATCTAAAATCTGCTCTTCGGATAATATAATGTGATTTTTTTTTCTCGAAATTTGAACTTTTGTTTTTATAAAATATGATATAAGCATTAGTTTTTAAGACATATTGAAATTAAAAGATGGAATTTCTTAACACAGCAACATTTTTCAAAAGTAGTATACAGGGCTTCTAGTTACACCCAGACTAAAGAGCCTTGAGCTATGCTTAGGATAGCGGTGGAAATGATAGCACTATGCTGGCAATACATACATTGCACCATCCGAGGAGGAGCCCACATGCTGGACCAAGGCATTCGAGTGTTGCCACACGAGGGTTATTCAATGTCCTAATTTTTGGGCTCATTTTTAAAACTAAAACCTGCTCAAGCAATAGTAATCGTGATTTTTCTCGAAATTTGAACATTTTATTTTACAAAATCTGAATCAGCACTAATTTTATAACAAATTGAAGTTTAAAGTATAATGTTTATAACATAACAAATGATAAACTTAACACTTTGGGCTTGCTACAAAACACCCTAGTCAAAACCGGGTTGTCAGAGCAGGTACCCAAAGCGCTGTAGGCACTAACAGCTGGTGTGCAATAGATGGGGAAAGGAATCATAATTTACAACCACGGATACCATGGCATATCCGTGGTCAAAAAAAGCTCAGTATGTAGAGGGAACAGAACCGTAATGTGCATAGAGGGCGTTTTTCAATAAATAGCGATGATATTGTTTTAATCAAGTTTTGCTGTGTTTTTGTTAGTAGAAACAACAATAATGGCAATTTTTAATGTTCGTCTTGAATTCTGAAGTAAATTTTTAAACATTTAAAATGTTCAACACCACTTAATGTCCCTTTAAGGTGTAGAATAGTGCAGTAGTCATTGTCTGCATCCCTATCACCATGAGAGACCAGGTACTAAATTTGGTTGCCCAGCAGTATAAGTGCAGGTGTTTTTAATATGGGCGCTAAGTGATGAGTATTTTGCTTTTGAATAGTACGTATGCAGTATTCATGGACTAGTACCACTAGCCATGTCTTCAGACCAGGCGCTAATAAATTTGAAAGCACTACTGTTGTAAACAACGGTCACATCATCTATACATGACATAGTTCCTAATTAAAGAGATAGTTAAGTACGATAAATTGTTCATATAACTGGGAACACTTTGTGATTCAATGTAAATTACCTCCATGCACAATGAATACATGTGTAGGTCATCTGTAGCCATGTGTTGAATATTCCAAGATTGTAGGATTATGTAGTACAATGGACTGTAAAAATGGAAGATTTTTTTAAAATGTTGGCCACGGCCCCGGAATGGAATTTCTTTATACTTTCATATTTGATGACCCTTCAGTTAAAACTAACAAATGTGGAATTAATTTTGAAAAATAATTCTCGTTTCCATGCGCAACGGCCAAAATACCATTTTAGGGCTATTTTCCCCATTTTTGCCTTTTTCACCTCACAAATTATCAAATTTGTAAGCATCTATTTCTAATAGATAAAAGTATATGAGATATTTTCTTTATATAAGCTGAATAGGTGAATATGTAGATGCTTCAATGAGTGCATAGACATAAATATGGGATATCATGATGGGTCATACCATTTATTTGAAATAGGGGTGTTTTTTTCAACTTTTTCAAAGTATACAAATATACCAAATCTGCATAGCTTACAACCCACATGGTAACGCTCCGATTTCAACGTGGACCATGTCATGTTGAGATGAGACATTAGTCTTATGAAAAATGTTAATTTGAGTTTGGGGAAAATACTTCCTGAATATGCAGTGTTGCCAGATATTTTCACAAAATTTCACAATTCCTTCAAAAGCTAACGCATGTTTCGCTGTGTTTAATGATATGAAACCGGAACCTTAAATTCACAGCGAGATGTTATTTAGAAGAAAATTTGATATTATAATAAATTTGATCATTTTAAATGGTCAGTGTTGCCAGTCATTAACTGAACGGGTGTTGCCATAGAAAGTAATATGATTACAGATTACGTTTTCAACGTGAAAAACCCTTATAACCCCAAATATGCTGTCATGTGTACTCATTGTAATCACATATTAATTGTAAATCAATTGGTGTTCATTCCAAAATTTTATTTGTGTTTGTGGAAAGCAAAACAGTGTTGCCAGTCTTTACCTATTTTCTAAAAAAAAATCAATATAAATCTTACCGTAAGTTAAATAATACGGAAATGAAAAATCAACTTTACATGCAACATAAGGAAAAAGTAAACCACATTAGTATTAAAAAACATGTAAAGACTACAAATACAACTAAATACAAATGATTACATTATTATGACACGTTTGACTTGCCATACACCTTGGCTACGGGCTGTCTTTCCAATTTGAATACATGTGCCATGATTATGATCTGAGGGATTAGTCTTAGATATTAGTCGGGTATCTACAAAGGGTTAGTGTGCACCCCCCCCCCCCCCCCCCAAAAAAAACCCAACTTGTTTACGTCCTATCATGATCCTAAAACATAATCGGGATGTTACCAACAATATTTTCATAATGCTAAGGGGTTATGCAAGATCGTGTCCAAAATGGCCACCACAACTTGTCAAATCTCATAGAATGACATATAGCAATCAAATTGTATGGTGAAAGTTTAGTTTTAATAGTGGGATGTATGTTTTAGACCACTAGATACTCATATCCAGAACTTTTGCTCTGTTAACACACCTATATCCAAGATGGCCGCCAAAATGGCCGCCAAAATTCTATATATTGGCATATTTAAACCAACATGTATGATCAGAGTATAGTTTTAACAATGGGATGTATGAGTTAGACCACAAGAGACTCATATCTAGTATGTTTGCTTTCTTAACATACTTTAAAACCAAAATGGCGGCCAAATTAAATCAAATGAATAGCCAAAACTGGTCAAAATTTGTCAAAATTCCATAAAATAGCATAATATCAACCGAAAAGTATGATAAAAAATATAGTTTTAATGATGGGATGTATGTATTAGACCACTAGTAACTCATATCTAGTATTTGTGTTTTGTTAACATACTTAGAATTCCAAAATGGCCCCCAAAATGGGTCCCAAAATGACTGAAGAAGTTGTTGAAATTCCATAAAATGGGATAATATCAACCAAAATGTATGATGAAAGTATAGTTTTATCTTTGGGATGTATGTATTAGACCACTAATAACTCATATCCAGTATATTTGCATTGTAATAACATAATTTAAAACCAAGATGGCCACTAAAATGGCCGCTGTAAATGTAAAAATAGTCTACATGAGTGTATGATAATCCAAAATAGATATTGTAAGAGTGTATATTACATCAAATTCACCAAATAGTATTATTCTAAACTGCTAAGCTATTGCTTTTAGAAATAAGGCCCACCTCTGACAATTTTGATTCAGTATCACTTTCCAAAATGGCTGCCAGAATGGATAAGTTGATGTTAAATGACCTAAAACAATGGTTTTGTACCATACTATGTAATACCAATACCCCCAAATGTAATAGGACAGTATTCACTATATCTATTATAAAGCCCATCTATACAGCCTTGAGTAGTTTAAAATATCCAAGATGGCTGCAAAAGGTTAAAATAACTGAAAAACAGTATTAGTTTATTGTTAGTGTTACATTAGATATGACCAAATGATTATATCTACAGCTTTTAATCCATCCAGTAAACGTATTTGTATATGTGACAAGGTATACTTAATAAATGGTATAGACTCCATTTTGACAATGTAATGTTAAAGATGGGCATTATAATGACCATTTTATTAAAATTACTCCCTAATGGTCAATAAAATTACCTCCAAATGGTCAAAATAATTACCACAGGTGGCCACCAATTGATCAAGATATGGATACAATCATACCTTGTCACATACAGATACGTTTACTGGGTGGATTAAAATCCATAGATATAATATTTTGTTCATATCTAATGTAGCACTAACAATAAGACTAATACTGTATTTCAGTTATTTTAACCTTTTGCAGCCATCTTATATATTTCAAAATACTCAAACTAGATCTACAGCCCCTCGGCTTTATCATAGACATATATTGCATGCTGTCTTATTAGATTTGGGGTATTGGTATTACATAGTATGGTCATTTACAATACAAAACAATTGTGTTTTATGTCATTTAACATCAACTTAACTACTTTGGAAGCCATTTTGGAAAGTGATACAGAGAGTCAAAATTGTCATAGAGGTGGGCCTTATATCTAAAAGCAAAAGCTTAGCAGTTTCGAACAAACTATTTGGTGAATGTGATGTAAAATACACTCTTGCAATATCTGTTGTGGATTATTGTACACTATTTGTACATTTACAGCGGCCATATTGGTGGCCATCTTGGATTTAAAGTATGTTATTACAATGCAAATATACTGAATATGAGTTACTAGTGGTCTAATACATACCATCCTTATATTTTAAAACTATACTTTCATACTTTCATCATACATTTTGGTTGATATATTATACCATTTTATGGAATTTCGACAATTTATTCAGCCATTTTGGGGGCCATTTTGGATTTCTAAGTATGTTAACAAAGCAAAAATACTAGATATGAGTTACTAGTGGTCTAATACATACATCCCATCATTAAAACTATATTTTCATCATACATTTAGGTTGATATTATCCCATTTTATGGAATTTGACAATTTTGCAGCCACTTTAGGAACTATTTTGGGGGCCATTTTGGATTTTGAACTATTTAACAGAGCACAAATAATGGATATGAGTTACTTGTGGTCTAACACATACATCCCATCATTAACATTATATTTTCATCATACATTTCGGATGATATTATGCTATTGTATAGAATTTTGACCACTTTTGACCATTCATTTGGCGGCCATTTTGGTTTTAAAGTATGTTAACAAAGCAAAAATACTAGATTTGAGTTTCTAGTGGTCTAACACATACATCCCATTGTTAAAACTTAGCTGTGAATGATAAGTTCCAGTCTCATATCATTAAATAGAATAAAAAGTGGTTTTGATTTTGAACAAAATGTGATTTTTGGTGAAAATGTCTGGCAACACTGCATATACAGGAAGTATTTTCCCCAAACTCAAATTAACATTTTTGACAAGACTAATGTCTCATCTCATCATGACATGGTCCACGTTGAAATCAGAGCGTTACCATATGGGTTGTAAGCTATGCAGAATTGGTATATTTGCATACTTTGAAAAAGTTGAAAAACACCCCTATTTCAAATAAATGGTATAACCCTCCGCGACACCTGGCAATTTTTTGGATACATTCAATGAAGCATTTAAGTATCCATCTACCAATAGCTTGTAATGAAAAAAAAGTCATGACCACTGAGTGCAATAGTTACGCAGGCTTCAAATTATGAAAATTTGAAAGATTAAAAATGCCAAAATGGCAATAATCGTCCGAAAATGCCATTTTGGCTGTTGCCATGGTAACAAGGATTATTTTTCAAAAATATTTCCAGATATGTTAGTTTCGGGTTAAGGTCTATCAAGTATGAAAGTATAAAGAAAATCTATCTCGGCCCCGTGGCCACCCTATCCTCCATGGATAGAGTCCATTGCACTTAAAGCATAGTCGTTTGGAAAATCAAGCACTACCATACATATTGTCTACACTTTTTAAAGAGAATATTTCCTCTGGTTGGGCTTTTCCTCAATTATTCACTTTCATTGGCATTTTAACCCCTGCCAATGTGTGTTTCTTGTAATATGTATAGTCTAAAACAATTAACTGCTCAATCATAACTATTTATTTACTTTTAGTCTTTTTTTTACTGTACACAAATTCCATAATCATTTTAGATCTGTGTTTCTTTTCTGTGAGCAAATACATGTTATTGATTGGAGGTGTGTCGATCGGTAGAATAGCCCACTCATAACACAATAATACTATACCATTGTTTAACAGACGTGGTTACTTACCGCAATACATTTAACTCGGTATTCGTGTAATTAATGACTATTCATAGCGTTCGTCTTTGTTAAATCTAACACCAATAATCTAGGTTTCAATCAAAGACAATAACTGCGTCAGACGATGTTAATCTAGAAGAATACGTCGTGAACCTAGATTATTGGTGTTAGATTTAACAAAGACGAACGCTATGAATAGTAATTTAGAAATAAAACCAAATTAAATAAAAATAACACAAAATAGCAATTTAAATATGTCTTGACCCGTCTTCTGTCTGCCTTAGATTTTAAACACACACCATTTTTAAGTCGGATGAACGCAATATTGGATGATTAATAAACGTCAACCATATATAAAGAAAAGACGTCTTAAGTTAAGAAAACTCCAAAATAACGAGTTGGTTAACTCTAATGTATTGACAACATACGATAACTACTCGTTAAAACTACACCACATTCCTATTCCACTCCTTAACATTTTGAGACTATCCTAACCCCCGATTAGCAAGCTTTTTCAAGGTTATAAACCTTCACCCTATAATTTGCTGGGTGAAACTGGTGTAAAATCAAAAGTTCAAATTCGAAAAGAAATTACAATATAAGTCATCAGGTCATGTGGCAAGACTGTAACCTTGCTTTTGGTCATCCTCAAGGTCCCCTGGCATGCTGTCAATGGGTGTTGGATCTGCAAATTATTGGTTGGAACTATGAAATATTGAAAGTTCTTGTGTTAAGAAATTCAATGTTTGAACATCAAAATCAAAAGTTCAAATCAAATTTCGAAAGAAGTTACGATATAGTATACCTAGAGCAGATGTTAGTATTACAAAATAGCCCGATGGGGGCTAAAAGTCAACATATGTGGCAAGACATGGCAAGACATGGGACAAGACCAATACTGCCTTTTGGGTCCCGACATGTGGTCCAGGTAGTCCTTATGCAAGTACTAGCTTGATGGCCAGTCACCCTGTCAAAAATAGATCGGAAAATATACAGGAAAATGGAACGTAATGCTTATACATTACAGGTGTCAGCCTACTACATTCTTCAACACGGCTGTTTGATCGCGTGCAAATTGTCCGTTCTATACACAGAAAGAAAAACAAGCGAGTCATCATCGAAAAATGAGTCATTTTGTCCGTGTAGTGACACACTATGGCTCAAAATGAGTCATTTTGTCCATGTAGTGACTCATTTTACGATGATGACTCACTTTTTTCTTTCTGTGTAAGCGCACCAGACAACAACAGAGGCCCGCTGATATTGATGTAAACAACTAATCGATATATCGGCAAAAATACCGGTGTCGCTGGGTTATCCCAGCATTCTAGATAACACAGACGTGCACCTGCTGGATCTTAAAATTGTATCACTAATATATCCCGTTTTAGATTGTGCTCTGTTCAAGGAGCGTGAACATTACAACCACAGATACAGATGCAGAAAAGTGTTCACTTTGAAATTGCAAGGGAAAAGCCGCTTTCCCTGCCGGACTAGACGTAACTAGGTTAAATAGCATAAAATGTGCATAAGTTTGATTTTTTTTGATGAGATATTACATTTTGAGCTATACGTATAAGATCAGTTGTCATTAACCGGGTAAACCGCAATCAATTTAACGCAACAGATGTCGTTCGCTTTGAATTCGCAATGAAATACGCTGTTTTCCTGCAGGACTAGGCCTAACTTGGCTAAATAGCATACCATGTGCCCAGATTTGCTTTTTTGGATAAGATATCACATTTTTAGCTACGTATAAGATAAATGTTATTAACCGGTCCAACAGCAATAAATATAACGCCACAAATGTCGTTCGCATTGAATTCGCAAGTATACGCTGTTTTCCCTGCAGGACTAGGCTAAATAGCATTCCATGTGCCCAGATTTGCATACCGCACTCAATTTAACGCCACAAATGTTGTTCACGTTGAAATCTCAAGGAAACAGATTTGTTGACTAGGCCCAATGAAATTACAAACCACATGTTTGATGCCGCAATATGAAAAAATATGCCCAAGAATATGTTTATATTTATATTTTGAATAATTGTGTATATCGTTCAATGAGAGAGAAGCGAAAATGGGGTTGTTCAGTGATACCCATTAGCAAATGCTGTTATAATGGCAGCCGAGCTGTGACAATACTAGTTCGTTGGCAAATTTAAGAACGATGCAATAATGTTATCATGCAAACCAAATGTTGCATTATGAAAATGCAAGTAAATTATGCACAAGATTTTGTTTATATTTAGTGTTTGACTAATGGGAGTTTTCTTGTGCATTTCGTTCAATGAGAGAGAAGCGAAAATGGGATTGTTCAGGGATACCCATTGAAAAATACACGTAATGCTGGCAGCCGTGCTGTGAGAATGATAGTTCGTTGGCAAACTTCAAAACGATAATAGTAATATAATGCTAACATACAAACCAAATGTTGTGTGCCGCATTACGAAAATATAAGAATTGTTTATATTTAATGTTAGAATATTGAGTATATATATATGCAGCGATGGAAATACCCACATGACTTTACACCCGGGGTAGAGTCTACCCCGGGGTTGATCACCCTAAGTCGACCAACCCTGGGTGGACTACAATAGCGCCCTCACGGAATAAACCATAATACTGTTTAAAAAACACCTTGGAAACTATATTCATTCTAAATTATATGTTAAAAAACTCAGGGGGTTGGCGGTCGGGGAGGTAAATTTAAGGACGGATCATTCTAAAACAACCCCGGGACTGTCCACCCAGGGACTGTTTCTAACCCTAAACCTAAACCTAAACCTAACCCTAACCCTAACCCTAACCCTAAACCCTAACCCTAACCCTAGTCCACCCAGGGTTGGTCGACTTAGGGTTGGTCTACCACGGGTCGCTCTACCCCTGGTGGAAAGTCATGTGGGTATTTCCATTGCTTTATATATATATAGGTATATATATATATATATATATATATATAGTAAGGATATCGATGTTTATGTTATGACTATCGTATCGAGACAGTATCGTGCACTCGATACGTCGGGCAGTAGTTACAATAGATAACCTGGCTCTATGTACATGCTGCTCCACTTGTCCTTCATTATATTTAGACCAGGGTACGGTCTCGGGAATGTTATCGAGTACAAACTAATGGAACTGGTCTCTCATATTCTCAGAGTCGGGCGGATATGGCCTATACTGTGGATATCGAATGATGGTGCATATTTCTCCCTCACCTGGTCGAATCTGCGATATCATTTTTCTAACCAATAAGTTATTGGTAACATTTAACAACGACTGTAATTATATAGACAACTTCATGCCGCAGGGTAAGTGATCAGATATTCTCGAGATAACGATTTGTTTTAATAGGATTACGTTTAATATATTGAATGCCATTTCAAAATGTATGGCCCTGGTTGAAAGACATCTGCCGAGCAAACGATGCCACCGGAACAAAAAGCTGAGTTGTGCATAGTCAAATATTACCAAACAATGGGCCGTTTTTTTGTAATACTCGCCAGGTGTGTCGCTGTTCTTTGCTCATGCTATAGGATGCAACAGTCTTTGATGGATACCAACCGATGTTGTAAGACTTATTCTTAAATATCTTCCACGTGATGTGTTTACTAAGTTCTGTGTCTTTCTTCTGGTGTTGCCTTGAAAGATGACATGTGATTGTATGGTTGTACCATCCCATCTTGAATTCGGGTCACAAACCCCGATGTAAGTTTTTGTGATATTACCGCTGGTGACTGGCCTCGTAGACATTTCTTGCTGGTGGGTTTTCTACAGTTACAGTTTCTGGTGGGTATATTGACAGCTCATTGAAGAACATACTTGTTGTGTGCGTTGATGATTTGATCTACGTTGTCCATACAACTGTAACTCACCTTCACATTATTGCGGATGAATATTTTGTGAAGGGAGCTACCTCTGGGGAAATGTTGGCTACTAGTAGTAAGAACTGTGTGCCTATATTTATAGTCACGTGTTTGCTGAACGGTAGGTTAAACCAAAATAATGATGTTTCGACTGCGGTTGCGTTTTTTTTACTCCTGATGATAGGATTGAATGATAAGTATAGCAAAGGAGATGTTTTAAATAAATCCTCTTTCCGTCAATCAGTTCATGCAACGCTCTCAGCATGCTCAGTAGTATACCTCTGCTCGAGCATTTTTTTTACGGTGAAAGGGATCCGATTTTATCTGCGAAATATATACATATATAAAATAGGGATAATAGGAGTTCCCCTTTTGTGTGTGCTAAATTACTACCATCATTACCAAAGGCTTCTGTTCCATTTTGATCATCTGTACGGTTATCGAAATGTTTGACCCGTTGAAAATTGGCGTTATTGTTGATCCCAAACTTACCATATAACGTATTACGGTTATACACTTATATCACCATGGAGGAATTTTCCATGCGTTGGACAGGTGTCATTATTAATTTACCCACACGACTTTTCAATCGAACACATCTATTAAAAGCATATTATGTGATCTTTTCCAGAGAGCGCCTTTTTCATGATTTATTTAAGAAAGTAGATTTTCTTGCAGATTTACATTTCTGATCATAAAGCGTACATACATTCCAAGTTACAGAGCGATTGGATTCCTAATTACCTCAAATTCATGGTTTTAGAGTGAATTTGGAGTGAAAATATAAACTCTAAAACCATGATTTTGAAATAATTAAGAATCGTATCGCCCTGTAACTTAGAATGTATGTACGATTTATGATCAGAAATGTAAATCTGCCAGAAAATCTGATTTTTTTGTAGATGTTGTGGGCGTTCCCTGGAAAGATCACATAATATACCTTTAATATAAATATTTAAGTTAATTTGGTTTAGCCGTCTTCATGATGGAAACCTTGACATACAAGAAAGAAAGGTCTTGATTGAGGACGAAGTGTTATTGTAATTCACTTGCGTGTTAACGTGAAAGCGTGATGCCTTAGATGTGCTAAGCTGCAGGACATATCGACGCGTTTCATTCGAGTCGTTTCCGCAGTAGTTATGTTGACCTTGTCATCAGGTTGTTCCGCTTGTTTTTGAATAGCCCGTGAATGATATTAAGTTTGTGCAGTGCTCCTGATGGCTGATGTTACAATAATATTTACCGGGCATATATATATTTCCAATGAATATTTGAAAGAAAGTAAATGATGTCGATGTGGTTGAATACTATGCTGATACCTTACATGTGCTTAGCTGCAGGACATATCGACGCGTTTCATTCGAGTCGTTTCCGCAGGAGTTGTGTTGACCTTGTCATCAGGTTGATCCCCTTATGAACAGATATACATTTTGTGCAGTGCTCGCGATGTTACAATAATATTTCCCGGTCATATATTTCCAATGAATATTTGAAAGAAATATAAATGATGTCGATGTGGTTGAATACTATTCTGTTGCCATTATCGCGAGACTGCTCGGTCTTGTAAATGATGAATTCGACAAAATACCACCGGCAATACTCATCTTAACATGGGATAAAATACAGGTTGGATAAAGCACAGATCTCAACAATATACATGTAATACCCGCGGCGAGTAGTAGTGTTCAATATTCCATGAAAACGGGCGGAGCCGTCACCATGTTTAACAATATGGTAACAGTTCCCGAATATGCACCTACCCGTCTAAAATGAAAAAGTGTAACAACGTTTTAACATTCATGTATTTAAATTAACGCCGATGGTAAGTTTTGTTCACAGCAATGCTGACATTTATCAGTGCTGTAAGTACACCAAACTTTATGTTGAAATATCATACCCTTCATTTGTCTCCTGAGCAGTTTATAGTCACGTTCAGACTAGGCGGAGTAAGGACGGCGTAATAATGAGTAGCGGTGGTTTGGAGTAGCACTCGCGTAACTGATGGAGTAGTGCCTGTCTGAACGATGATTAGCGTAAGTTACCGGTAACGCCGCCTTAATCCGGTCGCTTTTTAGCAGGAGTGAAAGCAGGAGTAGCGAGGAGTAAGCGAGGTCAGCGTAGCCCCGCCTGGCGTAAATGGCTGTGTGAACGGTACTTACGCTAATCGCGCGTAAGTGTGACCTTTTACAAGATCGTGACCTAGGTGTGTGATGTGCTACGATATAACGTTTTACAAGCTCGCGACCTTGCTGTGTGTCTATACGGTAGTATAACGAAATGGTGTTTTTAAATAAAATCTCGATACATTTAAAAATATATCAAAATAAATAACTGAATTTTCTTTTGAACTTAATTTAATAAGTTGAAAAGAAAGTAAAAACATGATGATGTGAATAGTCAAATTTTATTTCTATAAATGCGAACAATATAATTATCCTTTTTTTTCTTCTAAATTTAATTCCAAAATATCAGAACACGCATCAAAACAAAACCATTTTCAGTGATATGCGATACAAAGGTTAAAGCAAGGAATGCTGCCTATTTCGACACTTACACCAGCAAAGCTGATAATCGGCGTAAGTTACGCGGCGTAGCCATAGGAGTAAAGCGTGTGTGGACACGCGGTCATACGTTCAACAGGTACATTAACACTATCAATGAAATGCTGGTGGATTGCAGACGGTTGGGTGAATTGAGATGGTTATAAAACTGGGATTGTGATTAAATGTCTCGGATCTAGACATTTACATTTGTTTTTAAACTGTCACTTTATGACATAATTCATGATGTGGTCTGGACTGTGGACATAAATTCAACTCTAATAATGCCCCCTTAATAGGTGCAATTATTAGAGTTGAATTTCCCAATGTGCTTTTATCTTTAGCGTATGATAAATACAGGCGCGTGCCCAGGGGGGAGGGGCTTTGGGGGCTCAAGCCCCCCGGGTCCCCAGAGGGTTAAAAAAAGAGGGGGAAAAGGGAGGGGAGGGGAGAGGAGGAGGAGGAGGAGGAGAGGGGAAGGGAGGAGAGGAGGAGGGTGGGGAGGGGAGGGGGGAGAGGAGAGGAGGAGGGGAGAGAAGGAAGGGAGGGGGAGGAGGAGCCGGGGGCACTGACATTGTAAAAAGGGTATAGATATAATAAGGTATGTGCCGCGCTGAAGACCCCCTTTTTCACCCCTTTTTCTGCTGCTAGTTCTTATGACACCCCTTTTGAGCCTGCATCAGTTCTTAAGACTCCAATTTGATTGAAAATTCAAAAATCGCGAAATTTTGCGTTCCAAACCCCAATTCTTCGAACATTTTGCGTTCTTAAGCCCAAAAAACCCCGCAAATTTGCGTTCTTGCTAATCAAAATTGAACCATGGGCCAGTTCTCAAGACCTACTTTTTTGAAGAAAAAAATCAGTTCCTAAGACCCTATTTTTTGTCATAAAATCCACTCAGTTCAGTTCTGTAGCCCCCCTAATTGAGACCCTGGGTGGCACACCCCTACCCCAAAAAAAGTTGAGTGCCCGGGAGGAGGAGGGGAGGAGGAGGGGAGGGAAAAGGAGAGGCTGGGAGCTTTTATTAGTGTCTCTCACTTTTTCTCTACGTCTCTGAACCACCAGTGGCGTAACCAGGGAGACAGCCCCCCACATTTGCAAAAGAGTAAAAAATAAAAAGGAAGATAAGGAGGAAGGGTAACGAGCATAGACAGTGCAAGCGGGGAGTGCTCCCCCCATCATTGTCACGGTGGGGACGATGCCCCCCCCCCCCCCCCAAAAAAAAGCCATTTTTTTGCGCGAATTAGTTTCAATATTTAACTATTCAACAGTGGCGTCGCCAGGGGGGGAGGGGGGCGATGGGGGACGATCCCCCAATATTGACGTCGGTTCATTTGACCACAGTATTCATGGAATTATGATGGTTAGAGGAAAACAGATGAAAAATTTTCGCGCGCTGCGCTCGCATAATGTGTCCCCAAAGTGCAACATTCTTTGCTACAAGCTTGTTTAAGAGTCAAAATGTACCTCGATCGTGCCAAAAATAGGTGTAAAGTCGAAAAATGTCTTGGCTCACAAAATTCTTGTCGGTTCATTTTCATTTCTCGCTCCCCCCCAATATGAATAACCTACCTATACGCCATTGCTATTCATGCTTAACAACATGGTTTCGGTAACGTTTTCTGGACCATTTTAGGGGAAAAAACTAGAAATTTTTAGATTCAATATTTCTTTATTCAAGTTATAAAAAGATGGCTTAAGGAACGTTTATCTGGACCATTTTAGTTTTAAAACAACATGTTTCAAGAACGTTTTCTGGACCATTTTAGTTAGTAAACTAGACATTATTGCTCGTTTCGAGCCAATTGGTTTCATTTTTTTATTATTCAAGCTTAAACAAAATGGCTTTATGAACGTTTTTCAGGACCATTTTAGTGTTAAAATAACCAGTTTTTGCACAAATTATTTTCAATGTTTTATTATTCAAGCTTAACAAGATTGCTTCAGGAACGTTTTCAGGACCATTTCAGTGTAAAAATAACCAATTTTTGCGCGCTACGCGCGAATTAGTTGGAATGTTTTATTATTCAAGCTTAACAAGATAGTTTCAGGAACGTTTTTTTTAACCTTTCCTTTTACAAAAGCCATTTTTTTTATTATTTTTTTTTTAAAGTATTTTTTTATTCAATTTGAACAAGATGGCTTCAGAAACGTTTTCTGGACCTTTTTATTGTTAAAATATACATTTTTTTGCGCGCTACGCGCGTATTAGTTTCACTGATTATTTATTATTCAAGTTTAACAAGATAGCTTCAGAAAAGTTTTTCTAAACCTTTATTTTTACAATAGCCAATTTGTTCGCGCTCCGCGGGAATTATTTTTTATTTTGTGTTATTCAATTTCAACAAGATGGCTTCATAAACGTTTTCTGAAACTTTTTAGTGTTAAAATAGATATTTTTTGCGCGCTACGCGCGTATTAGTTTCATTGATTATTTATTATTTAAGCTTAACGAGATGGCTTCAAGAACGTTTTTCTAAACCTTTATTTTTGCATATAGCAAATTTTTGCGCGTTCCGCGCCAATTATTTTCATACTACTTTGTTATTCAATTGGAACAAGATGACTTCAGAAACGCTTTCTGGACCTTTTTAGTGTTAAAATAGACATTTTTTGGCGCGCTACGCGCTAATTAGTTTCATATTATAAGTCAAACTTAACAACATGGCTTCAGGAACGGTTTGTTAAACTCCGGTTAAACCTTTCTTTTGACAATAGCCAATATTGCAAAAAATCCAATCCAAGCCAAAAATCCAATCCAAGGGGGCACATCCCCCTCAGACTCGTTACCGCGGATAGCGGTGCGAACCAATGAAATTTATTTTTAAGCCCCCCGGGTAAAAAAATCCTGCGCACGCCTATGAAATAGGTCATCAACCTCATTGGCGATGATAACTAGTATATGTGACATTGACTCTCATCGTCCAGCAAGGACTATGACATCGCTCATTCGCGCGTAAGTGTGACCTTTTACAAGATCGTGACCTTGGTGTGTGATGTGCTACGATATAACGTTTTACAAGCTCGCGACCTTGCTGTGTGTTGTGCCTATACGGTAGTATAACGAAATGGTGTTTTTAAATAAAATATCAATACATTTTAAAATATATCAAAATAAATAACTGAATTTTCTTTTGAACTGTGATTGTGATTAACTGCCTCGGGTTTAGACATTTGGATTTGTTTTTAAACTGTCACTTGATGACATGATTCATGATGTGGTCTGGACTGTGGACATTTAAGGGGCAATTATTATCATTGAATTTCCCAATGTGCTTTTCGCCCAGTTAATCTGGGCATATAGTTTGGCTTTCACCTGGGTATCCGGGGGCCGATTTTGGTTGACTCTGGTGGTATAAATGTACCCATTTTTGTGGCTAAACACGAATTTAGTGGCAAAAATGGCAACAACATGCCTCTGTTACATCAGAAAATTGGTCGAACGAGGGAAAACAATGGGGTATTTCCAGAGATATCAGAAAGAAAATGTTACTTTTTACCCAATTCTATCACAACCAACGATCTATGCTTTGACTGAGTTATCTATAAATAGCTTCACAACAGTTTTGTATGAACACTTAGAAATCAGCAGGGAGTGTGACCTCCAAACACCATCAATACATTGACAAGCAGTGTACATTACTCTGCATGTATCGAGGTAGCACTGGTATCGTGCCTACCCAATACCCCGAATATATAACCATGTGAACAAACGTAGTAGTGGATCCGCTCATGCCCCGCTCTACTCGTCAGATGAATGTTGCCGTTTTCCAACCACGGACAGTCTAAATTTCTGTTTAACGAACATATACCAGAAACGAATCGCGGCTCGCTTCAATTGTTGGTACGATGCTATATTTAGCTTATAAAAAAACGCCTCTCAAATCGTAAAGTTAGTTTACAGATAATTAGTATAACTATCATGACCAGCTTCACATAAATTGGGTTTAAGGATCCTTTCCTTAATCATGTTAATACCAACGTTATAGGAATTATTATGACCCTAACAAGCAATAATAACAACCCGAAATTCCTTAAAACTTTCGGGTGCCACCTTTGTATGTAAAACTTCACTAAACAAATTATTTGTTATCACATTTTTTTCACCAAACAAACTTTGGATTGACATATTGCAAATTGCAATTATAACAGTTAATGCAAAGTTTGAAAGGGTGAAAGGGTAAATTTAAAAGGCCTCGTGATTACACGAATAAGGGGGTATATTTCAGTGGCTGTGTGATCTCTAGGATTAAGGGTATATTCGCTGTAAGAACTTGGAAGGGGCCAGTATTTTAAATTACTTGACATGAGATGCACGGGTACTCTAAACGTGTTGGGGGCAAGGGCGGAAATCCCGGGGGGGGGGGGGGGGGATGGGGGGGATTTATCCCCCCCACTTTTTGACCTGGGGGGGATGGTCAATGTAATCATCCCCCCCTGATTTTTCACATCTACCAACAAAAAAAAGGAAAAAAGGGGGGGGGGGGGGGGGGGGGGGGAAAGGGAAAAAAGAAAGAAAAAAGGGGAAAAAGGAGAAAAAAAAAGGAAAAAGAGAGGGAGGGAGGGACATAAGAACGTTTGGAGTTTATTGTACGTTGGTTAGGATACATACGCGTATGTACGTTAAGAATCCATCTTTTGGAGGTAACTAATTAACTTCTTTCTGGTATAGGCCTATCTGCCTAATTAAAAAACCAATATTGATCAGAAATAAAGTGATTGCTTTTCAATAAAATATTGGTCAAAAGTATACCAGATCGCACGAAATGAGTTTGAAAATTGAAAAAAATTCTACTTCTCAGGGGGGCATATCCCCCCACCCTCAGACGCCCCCTGTTGGAGCTTTTAAACCATCTATACTAAAATCAAGAATATATCAGTATAAAAATGCTCAACTTCTTTCGTGCATTGATAAAAAACAAGATATTTATTGAAAATGAAGTGATGGCCTTTTTATACAATATTGGTCAAAAGTATACACCAGATTACACCAAATGAGTTTGAAAATTGAATTTTTTTCTACTTCTGAGGGGGCACATCCCCCATCAGACTCCCCCTGTTGGAGCTTTTAAACCATCTATACTAAAATCAAGAATATATCAGTATAAAAATGCTCAACTTCTTTTGTTCATTG
>CM069447.1:58461445-58578313 GCA_035610835.1 Ophiura sarsii | reverse complement strand
CTGTCAGTCGGGGGAAACTACTGCCAGTCGGGGGCTGGGCCGTCGGTAGATTTGTTTGTGTGTGGGAGGTGGTGTAATCCAAAGCCGACAAGTCGTCGGCAAATTTTTACATGTCGTTGACAAAATTATGCACCAAATTGGTAAAAAACGGAATTGTTGTAGCTGATGAAAACTCTAATGATTGTCCATAAGTTGTTGAATGTGGTGTCTGCTGTGCGATTTTTGTTGTTGCTGTGCCAATGTTTGTGACTGTGCGACATCCCCCCCCCCCGCCCCCATCCCCCCCCCCCCCCCCCCCCCCCCCCCCCCCCCCCCCCCCCCCCCCAATTACGTGAAATTCACGAGGTGGCTGCAAAAAACATTTAGGCTACCTTTTACTATTTTATGGTACATCGGGGAATTGAGAAGAATCAGAGTCGGGGGAATTTTCAATTTTTTGTCAAAGTCCAATGGTTCTATAATCTGACAATACAATAAGTTCCATAATCCAAATTTGTACTTTGTATATATTTTACTAATCCGTACCTGATAAGGCTCAATAGATAGTATGAATAATAGGATCTTAAATCCGAATATTGTACATTTTTATAGTCTGAAAGCTGAAAAGGGTTTCCATCAAACACACGAACATGGTTCTATAATCCATTGTAAGATGAAAGGCCCTACAGTTTTTAAATAAGTTTTGCAGATCGACTAAAAAGAACCCATAGTAAGATTCAGACTAAAGAACACTTTTCTTTGATTCTGAATAAAGTCAAACAACCCTATTTCAAATTTGTACTACAGAACCTGCTTTAATGTTCGGATTGCAGACCCTTTCTTCATAATCAGATTATATTACATGATCATGATAGTGGGACTATTTTCAGATTATTGAACCCTATACATTCAGACTATAGAACCTTTGTACTATAAAACCTTTTTTTTGTATTATAGAACCTTTCGGACTACGAACTGTGAGTCGATAAACATAAAACCGCGAATGCGAAATGGTCTTCACCTCATTGCAAGGGATTTTACCTGATACTGGGTTTTCCCTTTTAAAGGGAATTTTTATATCTATAGCGTATGATAAATAAGTCTTCAACCTCATTGGCGATGATAACTAGTACATATGTGACATTGACTCTCATCGTCCAGCACGGACTATGCCATCGCTCATTCGTCGTGCGTTAGTATATCAAAATAGGTTTGACCATATCATCGGTGAGCTATTCGTTGAAGCTTTGGGCAAAGAACATAAATATGTAGTTGTATTTTATTAGCATTCACGCTATGTTGTAAATCACAGTTGATACAATGTTGTTTAATTGTGGGTACATTCGATACAAACGTCTTTACAAAATACAGAATATTAGCCACGGTTCGAATTTCACATGAAAAGTATATATAGGCCTATATATTGTTATTAACGAAGAATTATATATTGTAATCATATCACTTTATCTTCAATAGCGTTATAATCAGTATTAGTGCGGCAGCCATTTGTTTGGATTCAAGCTTGTTTTGTTTACTATAGTTTGTTTTTTGATGGATTTTGTTTCTTCAGACCATCAACTTGAATATTCAAGCTGCTGACATTCTGTCAGCATTGAGCAATTTCAGATATACGGCAAAACAAAATGGCCGCCAAAATACCAGATCTTTGCTAAACAAACTGTGGGATTGGGTTTTTTCGTAGTAACGTTGGGTCATCTGTGCATATTTTATACAGCCATCACATTAGACAAGTTTGCATGATCAGATAATATCTCATTTCATGTAGATCATTCACATCAAAAAGTATTCAATATGCAAGATAGAGTATGTTGGTGCCAATATATTTAATATAAGTTATTTCCAGTTCACAATTATAATTTTGTTAGCTGACAGAATTTACAGAACAAACGTATGCATGTCGTTGAATAGGGCCTAGCTATAAATAAAGCGCGTATTAAGCGCGTATTAATTTGTATTAGATCGCAACCCCCATTACTTTAATTTAAATTCTAAAGACCAAACAATGCATGCTTAACTTATATCAATTTTGTGGCTTGGAATTTAAAAGACGATATTTTGTTTGGGTGTATCTATATGTGACGTGATCAACCGAAATGACTGACATGTCGGCATTTTTAAAATGTCGATATAATTATGTCCATCAATTAAAAGCAGATAAAAAATGCTACCATATAGTCCAAACCCCACTAAAATAAAACTTACAGTTTATAAGTTACAAACAATTTACGAAACACGAAATTGACACTTCTTTTTACCTTTCAGTACCCGAAAT
The DNA here is from genome assembly GCA_035610835.1 of Ophiura sarsii. Classification (NCBI taxonomy): domain Eukaryota; kingdom Metazoa; phylum Echinodermata; class Ophiuroidea; order Amphilepidida; family Ophiuridae; genus Ophiura; species Ophiura sarsii. The sequence goes on along the minus strand of CM069447.1, from coordinate 58,576,041 downwards.
CAATATTCCCGAAACTGACTAATTCCCTTGATCTCGTCACATTATTTGAAATAATCTTTGAAATTGGCGAAGCATTACAATTAGCACGTGAATGAAATCATGATGTGCTGAAAGTAAAAATAAATGTGTTTGCAGTATCATTGTATAGTTTTTGATGCAATTGCATAAAGTAATTACTGGTACCGTTGATTTTTGAAGTTCTGCTATTACGTTTGTAAATGTAAATCACCGGATCCCACCAAATGCATCTATGTTTAGTCCCGCAACTGTTGACGGCATGCTTGGTAAAGGTCAGGTATTATTCAATAAAACAGACATCTAATTGGCAGTGCATTGGGTTTATTACTGTGATTATATTGACACGCTGATACATAAATGACCTCACCTTATGCACCTGATTTGTCAACTGTCAATATTATTACGTTTTGAGTTAACGAAACAATTGAGACGAAGTGTCATAAATAAAAGAACGTTAACGCATGGGTTAATTTAATCTGTAGCGAAGGAGCATGTTGGGCGATTTGCTAGCGCCGCCAACGGCCGCATTCTCAGCTTCCTGAAATCGTCGTATCGGCACTACAGTTAGTAGGTGCGACGTATTGCCTTAACTAGAGGCCGGGAATAGAGGGCAACGAATCTATGAAAACGCGTTCATTCAATCAGAATAAATTGCATAGTTTTCATTATCACATCAATCTTGTTGACTGGAGCTTTGTTACCGATATTAATTCTAGTGATATGGCGTACGATGCATTTGTTATGAAATTCACTGATATCTATGACACACATTTTCCAATCAAATCCATCCCAATTGCTTCAAACAAAATCCGTCGTAAACCCTGGATTACATCAGCTATCATCAAATCAATAAATCGCAAGCAAAAGCTCTATAAAAAGTATATTGGTCTTCCAACTGAGATCAATAAAGAACGTTACATAACGTATCGCAACATGTTGACCACGCTGATTCGTAATTCAAAGAAAACTTATTATGCTGAGAAATTGAATGCATGTAAACATGATGCAAAGCGAACCTGGACGATATTAAATGGTATCCTAAATCGTGGTAAAAGGCCCAGACTGCCAACGTCATTTAATATTAATGATATGGCCATCAGTGACCCCTATCAGATCGCAAATCATTTCAATTCTTATTTTGTTAATATCGGTTCTACTCTTGCAAATAAAATTCCGTATTCTGATACAGGATTCCAACATTATTTGAATAAAGCTAAATCGCCAAGTGGTTCTCTTTATATGTCACCTACTGATAATGCTGAAATCATTACTGTATGTAAAGCATTAAAATCAGGTACTAGTGGCGGTTGTGATGATATCAAACCGGATATTATGAAATCTGTCATTGATATTATTGCTACACCTCTTGCTCATATCTTCAATTTATCATTGAGTTCGGGTATCGTTCCAGCGAAGCTTAAAATTGCCAAAGTTGTTCCGATTTTCAAAAAGGGTGATCGTCAGGATCCATGCAACTATAGACCCATCTCTGTTCTCCCAGCTTTCTCGAAAATTCTTGAACGCATAATGCATAAGAGACTGTATAATTTCATCTCGCGTTTTAACCTACTGCATGATTGTCAATTCGGTTTCCGCTCCAAACGCTCGTCATTCATGGCCATCCTTGAAGCTTACAATAAAATTGCAACCGATCTCGATAACAAAAAATATTCACTAGGTATCTTCCTGGATCTCTCCAAGGCTTTCGATACAATAAATCACGACATTCTTCTTTCAAAACTAAAGCACTATGGTGTACGTGGGATTGCCTTGGAGTGGTTCAGAAGTTACCTTTCTGATAGAACCCAGCATTCGGTTTTCAATCTGCATTACTCCTCTAACTTAAAATTAACCTGTGGTGTTCCTCAAGGCTCTATATTGGGACCCCTTTTGTTTATTATCTATATAAATGATATTGTATTTTCAAGTAATTTCTTTAAATTCGTAATTTTTGCTGATGATACCAACCTACTCGCCTCACATAAAAGCCTCACCGAGCTTGCTAATATTACGAAAAACGAACTAATAAAAATCACCACATGGTTAAATGCTAATAAGTTATCCCTAAATATTAACAAAACTACTTACATGTACTTCAGAAATAGATATGACTCACGTATTCATGATTATCCCGACATCAACATTGAAAATATCCCAATCATGAAGGTTTCGAGTACCAAATTTCTTGGGATAATAGTTGATGAATCTTTATCATGGTATCAGCACAACGCCCACATCACTAATCTCGTCTCAAAATATACTGGAATCTTATTTAGGTTAAAACATTCTCTGTCGTCTCATATTTTGTTTTCCCTCTATTCAAGCCTCGTACTTCCCCATATCCAGTATTGTAATATTGTTTGGGCTGATTCCAATAATTGTAATCTTCGTTCAATTCATGTTAAACAAAAGAAAATCATTCGTCTTTGTTCAAACTCACATTATTTAGCACATTCTGCCCCTCTGTTTGCTAACTTAAAGACCCTCACTATTTACGATGTTCATCGACTTCAAAAGGCTATATTTATGTATAAATTTACAAATAATATGCTCCCTGATTTATTTTCAAATTATTTCAAGAAATCAACTGCCATCCACTCCTATGGAACCAGATCTTCTAACTTGTATAGACCTCATAATTTTAATACCGATCTCGCTAGATACACCATTAGAAGACAAGGGCCTCTGGAGTGGAATGGCATTGATGCTGACATTCAGAAATGTAAATCCGTAAATTGTTTTAACAAAACATACAAGGGTTACCTTTTATCATATTATGAATGATGTTTCAACCACCATATTTAATTATACATTTCGTGCAGTCATTTCCCTGTCACTTTTGTTTGTCTTTTTTGTTTGTTTTTGATTATCCACTATTAATGTTATAACTCACCGTATGTAGTAATATTATAATAATATTTTTATTCAGCAATGTGTACATCATCAGTATACAGTAATGTCCATGCCTCTGACAACATGTATCCGAATTTGTTACGTTTATGATTTATTAAGGGTGGCCAAATATATTTGCGAGCTCTGCTCTGATTTTGGTCAGCCCACCAATGTATTTACTTAAAATTATTGTATATGTATTATTGGTAAATAAAACTGAAACTGAAACTGAAACTGATTTGTCAACTGTCAATATTATTACGTTTTGAGTTAACGAAACAATTGAGACGAAGTGTCATAAATAAAAGAACGTTAACGCATGGGTTAATTTAATCTGTAGCGAAGGAGCATGTTGGGCGATTTGCTAGCGCCGCCAACGGCCGCATTCTCAGCTTCCTGAAATCGTCGTATCGGCACTACAGTTAGTAGGTGCGACGTATTGCCTTAACTAGAGGCCGGGAATAGAGGGCAACGAATCAAAACAAACATCGCGTATGCGCGGCGCGCACACGGAGTGCTACTACATGTTGAGTGCAGTTTCCTGCTTTCCTATTGGTTCGTAACTAGTAATAGTTTAATGAGGAACAATAATAATGTTTGCAGTTTCATTTAAATACAATAACAATGTACGCTAATGCATTGAAAATAAAATAATGTTAACAGTCGGCAATTAATTAAGATATGTATTACCATTTCCTCCTTTCCCATTTCGTCCATTGCCAGCCGCCTCTACTTATTTGGTCCTTTCCCAGTTAGTCCTAATCAGTTTCGTACTTCCTATTTCGTACTCATGCTGTTTAGTCCTTGTGCTAGTTCGTTCTATTACCATTTCATCCTTTCCTATTTGGTCCTTTGACATCTCGTCCTTTCCTATTTCGTCCTTTGCTATTTCATCATTTGTCATTTCGTCTCAATGCAATATGGAGAGGAATACAACAGATGCTTATGGAATATTTAAATTCTGGACTCGTTAAGGGTGCGAAAATATGTGTAATAAAGAGGTGTCGCGAAAGACAATGACAGGCTTGCTGTACAACTTCAAAATGTAGTTCATTTTGGCCCGTGATTTCTGTTGAATCGCCATTTATTTTAGGGTGAGACGTAGTATTCGCTATTTATTTTCTGTTCATAATCCGAACTTGTCAAACCACTCAGGGAAAAGAGACATTAAGTGTTCCAAATTATAGCAATTTCGAGGCGTGGTCGCAAACAAATAAAAACGATAACATATGAAGCTAGCATCATACCAAAAGATACGGTTACATTGTTTCAAAAAAAGAAAAGAAAAAATAGTTCATCCTCATGCTACGGAATCGAAGTATTGATATAATACAAGCATCTATTGTATCGACAAGAAGAAAAATCCAAACACCAACTGTCTACTTTTAGACCTATAGTCAGTAATGTGAATGGTTCATGTGAAAACATTGAGAAATATAACACATCTATACTCTCCCTCTCGTTCAAAACAAACACATGTTTTAGAGACACACAAGATGCACTAAGGTACAATACATACAAAAGGCCTACAAATGTGCACTGCTTTTTAAACGGCAAAGACGATACCTAATGGTATTCACGACAATATTGACTTACTTACTATGTACTTCAGTAATGTACCATATTCAGTTTTATATTTCACCAGGTTTCTCCCAAATATTCACGATTGGTTTAAACAGCTTTTAAACAACCTGCATTAGAACGAAATGGCAAAGAATGAATCAAAATGGGATTGGACGAAATGGCGATAGGACGAAAAAAGAAAGGCCGAAAGTTGGAAAGTCCGAAATTAAAATGTACGAAATGGGAGAGGACAATGTGGTAACATACTATATGGCATTAAGCTAACATAGAAAGGGACAAAGTTGGCGGAACTGACACAAGGATGAAATGGCTTTAGGACGAAATAGTATAGCGACGAATTGGGAGAGGGTGAAGTGGAAAAGGACCAAATGGTAGAAGGACTACCTTCAGATCAAGTGTAAAAACGGATCTGCCCCTTGATACAGCATAGTGTAAGTACGGCAATTGTATTTGTTATGTATTCGCATAGGATTTGGAAGTTAATGGGGCGTCTACATGTATGTTACGCAGTTATCTAAGTTCGTGAAGTTATCAACGCATTATCATCTTTTGAATGAACGATGCATGAAATCAGATAATATTGAGTATATTAAGACTTGAATTAAATGAGCGGAACGCAACGCGGATATCTGCATTATTTGTATGCAAGATCACGGTAATAATTGTGACGCAAGATAGGACTTTCTGTATTGTGACTCGATGCATATCTGATTGAAATTCATAAGTAGCTTCATTCTGTTCAGGGACGTGTAAACTCTGAAGTTACGATTTTACAGTAGTTATGTTTATTTTTTTCCTTCTTGCAACAGGGAAATCCATGAAGGAAAGGTGGTTTAACTCTAATTTAATGACATTCATCAAGTACTGTAACTTGTTTTTCTCCAAAAAATGCAATGTTTTATCTTTTTTTGGTGAATAATTAAAAACTAAATATTTTCATGTAAAAATGATCTTAGAGAAGTGTCTTTAGAGTTTAGATGATTTGGTGCAACTTCGGCATTTTTTACCAACAACTGATTTTGTTACGTTTTCCCAAAACATGTTAGCCAAAAAAAGTGATTTTGTTTGTGTCAAAATGCTAAAAAAATCTGAATTTGTAGTGAAATTTGATACCAGAAATGGATTCTCTGACTCATCTCCTTTCCAAAAGTGTATACTTTTATAAAGGTTACAGCGTTTGATAAATGTCATATTATTACGTTAAATCCCCTTAACGGTTACGCATAATGACATCAACAATTACGGAAATGTGTATAAATTGCGGATTGCTCAAACCTACAAAACCCCAACACTGTTTACATGTCCATCGCCACTGATTCAAGGTAAATCTCATGGTCAACCTTCAATTGACACACAATGATGATGTTTTTCTTTTCTGAGCAACTCATGTTATAACGAACGGGATTGTATGAATATTAAGATGATAATTTGTTAATACATAGCACAGTTGTGTTTTTATCTGAAGGATTTATCTATAACGTATAATTGTATTGTGATGAATATAATATATATAACATAATAAAATACATACAAATATATTCATATAAAAACAAAACAAAATCAATAATTTCAGTTTTCAGTGATGTTCATCAACCAAGTTCATGCATTTATATGGCATATTATAATTATCATTAAAGACTTCGGTTAAAACTGTACTCTCGATTATATGGCTTCTGAATATAACACAATTCTTTAATGTGTTAATTGATGCCTGATAAGTAAATTTCTGTACTTTCATATTCTATCTAAATCTAAATCAATACTCAATAAAAATTGCTTAAAGCAACATCTAATTGAGAAAAACAAAATGGCGAATGATGAGACAGACCAAATTAACTTAATCTACGTTACATGCTTATTTACACCGGTTTTGAAACTTTCAATGGTTTTTTAATCTAAGACGGATGAAGGGAGGTTGTTCCACTCTGATATGGTATTTGCAAAAAAACTGTATTTATACACATTTTTGGATGCTTTGACTAGTCGGAATTTCTTTGGGTGATATTGTCTAGTAGTCGTTGTAGTTTGACGTTGAATATGATCTGGAATTGGGATTGCTATATCATTTGCATGAATTTTATACATGATTGATAGACGGATGTTCCTTCGTCGTTCTTGCAAATTCGACCAATTCAAATCACTAGTATGTTAGTTACGGTACCATCTGATCTACTATTGCTTCGTTAACATCGTTATAACTATCACATTTATGTCGCCTTAGTCTTTCAGTGGATCATGTAACAAATGGCAAAGTTTACAATCGTAACATTATAATTTCTTCTACAAAGCCGTGATATAAATAAGTTAATCAATTCGCCTTGGGCTCTGCAGGTCCTTACCTTTAACTAAACACTATGATATATAGTTTCTATCATCGCGAGATTATGTGTTCAACATTGAACATGATACTTTAAGCACCAAGCTATTCTCTGAATTAAAACTTAATATAGGCGCACTATAATAATTGTCGTAGACTAGTATGATGACATTGTGTCTCCTGTCATGACAATACAGTGCACTTGTCAAACTGTAAGAAATAATTTGGCGACTATCAAACTAAATATCATTACTGCCCAAGGAGTACAATTAATAGTCGATGATGCGAATTCTCTTTAGGGAAATACGTGGCGATATCTCGCCATGACATGGGATCAAAATGCTGTTTCATGGATTTAACTTTAATTATCAAAAATGAATAAAATATGATATTGGTGGATAATATTGTTCAATTATGAAGGATGATTGCACGCTTCCCGACATATTTGTCCATCTACAAACTACTAGCAAATTTCGAGCAAAGAGCAGTGCATGAGGACATGATGCGAACAAGTGAATAATAAACTGCTATTATAGTAGATTCATAAACTGTGGTCGATGTACCATTTCAGGGAAGGTAATAATCTCTCGATTTAGTGCAGGCAGTAATCTAAATCTGGTCATTGTTATATTACCGTATTTGGTTATAGGCCTATGGTGTTTTCTAGCTGCATCTTCAATCACATCTTATGTGTCATATAAACATGCTAGTGACGAGATATTTTTATTTACGTGTACATATGTATATGGTCAGTTGGTAGCTGTGCATGCGACCAAAGTCCGGCAACGTCGGGGGATCAAAGTTGCTTAATATGTCGCGTAACAATATCCGTCGAGATCGTCGGACAAAGCCCAACGATGGGAGAATGAACGGACCATTAGTCTAGCAATATGCATGGGTCTGCAGGCCATTCCCTTTAAACTAAACACAGTTATAATGGTGTGTTTTTTCTATCATTGTGAGATTATGTGTTCAACATTGAAAAGTATATGTTAGGCTCCTAACTACTCTCTGGAATAAAACTTAATACAAGCGCACTGTCGTTCACTGCAGCGTTCGCATTGAGAGGATGATCAGTTGCGGTGACAACTAAAATTAGCCACGGACAACCAAATTTCACTTTTCCAGTTGTCCGGCGGGCAACCAACTCATTATGTTCCCATTCCCTTAACACTTTTGGACCGGTGATTTGACATTTCGCCGGTAATAAATCATCTAAGGATGTGTCTATTTACCACTATGTGGTCCAATTAAAAGAGATTAAAATACATAATTATGACCCAAAGGCATAAACTAACCTCCATAACCCTGAACATTGACCACTTAGGCCTAGTCAGCGGTTGACAACATTTTAGATGATTTCTTACCGGCGAAATGTCAAAATCACAGGTCCAAAAGTGTTAAGGGATGGGAACATAAAACGTCTTACTAGAAGTAAACATATGAAATTTAAATATTTCACAGAACTGTGAATGAAACAAAATCAACAGCTACATTCTAATATAATTCAAGTTTCACTACGGAAAATATCCATCTAATCATCGACATTCATCGTACTTTCATGATATCATTTGGGCCTTTATTTGTACATGTATCCTATTGATACCGTACGCATGGTAGCCATAGTCTGTACCAGCAGTAATGCAATGTACATGTAGTAATTCGCATAAGTGTTTATCGATATATTATCTCTATTTCGTTACGTGTGACTGGCTATTTACGCTCTCAAGCTACTAAAACGACGAATCAAAATATAAAGCAGCCCTAACCCTACTCACAGGTACTTTTTAAGGTAAAACAGTTGCAATATATAACCCAATTTGAAGTATTGTCAACTCAACATTTACACTTATATCATGTGATAAAAATATCTATATCAAGTACATGTACATTCCAGTTCACAAGTTTTCTGAGGTCGAGATTCTCAATCTCAATATGTTTAGTATAGCTCCTACAAAAGAAAATTCCCAAACTGAAAGAATAACATTTTAAAAATAACAAGATGATGATGATGATGAAACTGCGAAACGGAATGTTTGGTGTGAATGTGATTACTAGTTATGAGTTACATATCCATGTTTTAAATTACTATCATATTTGTTTACAGTATTATTACACTGTAACGTCTCACGGCGACAACAACAATTTGCTGCTAGGTTGTCGGCTGGGCAACCAGTTTTCCCCCTTAATTCGGACCCTGGTTGACTAGAGGGTGAATAAAAAAAAAAATGTACTCAAAATAAAATCATTATTTAAAATAGGAAGGCAATCAATAGCTGCATTTATTTACACTGTTGTCAGCAAAATAATGACAACATTTCATGGTACCGTTATCCTGGTATGACTATTTTGGTAAAGTTAATGCATTAAGAAACAGAACAAACTATTGACGCACGCTATATATGATAAGTGGCTACATGCATGACACACGATAGCTAATGAATTAAGACAAAACAAAGTTGCTTCGATATTACTTTCATACATTTAATGCAAAATAATGACAAACAATGTCATTATTTCGTTAGTTCAACAGATGGGATTAGAGTGTGCGCCATTATTCAATTGTAACATTCAAAAGAGCTTGTTAGAGAAATTTTACAAATCTTGTTCGGCTTTTAAGTGTACACTTGTATTTGAATAGGCATAAAACATGTTTTCCTCAACCAATTGTAACCAACTAAAATGCTTTTGAAAGCTAATTAGCAATAATAAATAATTTGACAAACTTTTGTACTTTGACTCACCTTGTATTCCCCTGTTATGACAATACATGTACTTGTCAAACCGTAAGAACTAATTTGGCGACAATTTACATTTTAAGCTCTATCTATCATTGCGGCCCAATGCGTACGATTGAAAATGCTGTGAATTGTTATTAGGTAAATACGTCACGATATCTCGCCATGATATTCGAATAGTTATTGGATCAAAGTGCACTTTATCATGAACTTTAATTATCAAAATAGCCTTAATAGAAAAAGTATATTATTGGATAATTGTTCAATTATGAAAGATGCGTTCATAACTCCGCGATTTATATTTTACATCAACATACTACTAGCGAATTATAACTTCATGATGAAGTGAGTTGTAATGCTAGTTCAATAAATATGACAAACTTGTTATAATTTTACATAAATTAAGTAAACGGTTTTAGATGGTATTGCTATAAGTATTACGTAAGTTCAAAAAAATCCTGATTTCAAACAACATTGAGGGAGCACTCGAAGTCTTATCTCTCAGTGCCCTTTAAACGACGTGGTCATTTTTGACCCCGTTTCCGGTATCAACTATGCACACTACCCCGAACGGGGTCAAAATGACCCAATTGGTCGGGGTTATTCTAATGACCCCGTACTTGGTCAAAAAGTAACCCCGTTGTTGTCAAAATATAACCCCATTTTGGGTCAAATGAAATGACCCCTTTGGCACAGTGGTCAAAATATAACCCCATTTTGTGGTCGGAATGAAACGACCCCTTTTGTATGGGTTACTTAATAACCATATTATGTGGTTATTAACCCAATTACTGGGTCAAATTAACCCAATTACTCATTACACGTACTTCGCCTTGTCAAATAAGAATCCAGTAACCGTCTTTTAGATTGAAACGACGGTAATACATTTCCTGTAGAACTACATGTAGTGCAATTAAAAAGACTGCAAAGGACATAATTATGCCCCCACCTGTGTCTTGCCAGAGCACAGAGTACCATTTCCACCGCAATCCCAAGAACGGCCCGAGGCTCTATGAGCTTGGGGAGGTCTGTTTCGGCTGGTGTACTTGAAGTTCAAAAGTTGTCTATGGGAATTTGTATTTTGTTTTGTTTTTGATCAAACTGGCAATGATGGAAATAATGTGTCGATGTTCATGTTGTTTGCTGGTCGAACGAGAAAATTCCATTGGATAATAACAAAGTTAGCTAATATTAACTGAAAGAAAATGTTAACATTTTACCCAATGCTTAGATTCAATTAAAATTGGACAATCCTAGAAGCCCAAAGTGTTACTTTTTAAAAGTTGTTGTGGAAAGAAATTCGAACTTTTAACTTCAATTTGTCATATAAATTAGTGCTATTTGAAGATTTGGTAAATCAAAAGTTCATATTTTTAAAAAGTCGCAATATAGTATCCATAGAGCAGACTTTAGTTTTATAAAATAGCCCAATGTAGCTACTTAAGAGGTTGAGGGCAACACCCAGGCAATAGTGTAGATTGTACCATGGCTAAAGGTCACTCAGCATGTGGTCAGTAGGAGTTTGGTTCGCCAATTCTTAGGTGGATCATGGGTGGATTGAACTATGAGCCCAAAGCCCGTCTGTTGAGAGTTGTTAGGTTAAGAAATTCAAACTTTGAACTTGAATTTGTTATAAAATCTAGTCCTATTTAAGATATAGCATACTTAAGAGAAGATTTTAGCTTTAAAATGAGCCCAATGTGGGTAATTGAAGAAGGTAAAAGTGACAATATGTAGACTCCCTCTTGACCATGCAAGTTCCAGACATGTGCGACTCAAGGATTTCAATCAAGCTGGAGATAGCTCCATGGTTGCTACATGCCCTGTAGCAAAATAAGCTGTCAATTCACAAATGTTAATTGACAGCTTATTTTACATTTCAAAAGTGGTAAGGCAAGGTACGTGTACTGTGGGTCAAATTAACCCGATTACTGGGTCAAATTAACCTAATTACTGGGTCAAATTAAAATGAAACACACAATTAATAATGATATTTAGAAATAGATTGTTTCAAACACCATTTTATGTTGCTGTTTGCATACGCTTCTAATTTACTTCATCAATATAATGCATGTATCTGGTTTGTGAACAATCACTAAGTGAGTGACGTCTTGAATTAATCATTAATAAAATGGATATATACATCATTACGAAATCTACTTTCCATGGTGTTAATTTTAAAGAAGCCAATGCACACCGTGTGTCAAATAGTACTGAAGTGCAAATCATTATAAAGTTGAAAACTTGGGCTGCAGTTGGTCACATCATTATCTTTATTTCATAATAATGCAAACATATTTTATTTTATCTTAATGCTCAATCTTGATTTTAGATTTCCATAGCTTATGTTTGAGACGGATAGTCAATACTTCGGTATCAAAACGCCACGGTATCGGCATCGGCAAAATGACCCCGAGAGATTTTGACAACGTTCACCGTGGTCAAAATAACCATACGATCGCGGTCATCCTATAACAATAATAACCCCATTATGGGTCAAAACGGCCCAAAACGGGGTTGATTCAAAATGACCCCGGAAAAATGACCCATTAGGTTTTAGTGTGTAAACTGTTAAATGGTAGTTTAATAACATGATTTGTTTCTATCATTGTGAGATTATGTTGGCCTGTACAATTTTGAAAGAACATGAACCATTAAGCAATTAATTTCTGAAATACAGCTTAACAAAGCGCACTATCGTCCACTACTACGAGGATGTGTGTCCCCTGTGATTTCAATACAGTGCAAACCTTACGAACTAATTTGGCGACTATTTAGCTATATCTATCATTGCAGGCCAAGGCGTAGACTGATAGACAACTAAATATGTGAAATATTCACAGGATATACGTAACGATATCTCGCCATAGTTATCGAATAGTTATTAGATTAAAGTGCACTTTCATGAATTTAACTTTAATTATCACAATGAATAGAAATAGTATTGGATAATTATTGATCAATTATGAAGGATGCGTTCATAACTCCCCGACTTATTTTTTTCTTCCACGCATTTACGAATTTAGAGCTTAAACGAAGGGTGAGTTGCTAAATGATAGTTCAATAAACTGACGTAATTGTTCTACCATTGTGCGATCTCAGATTACGTATTAAATATTGAACAAACATGAACAATTAAGCCCATAGCCTAGTCAATGAAATAACACTTAATAAAAGCGCACTGTCATCGACTACTTCAAGGATGTGTCCAATGAAATGACAAATACAGTACGCTTGTCAAACCGTAAGAACTGATTTGACGACTATAAAGGCTCTATCATTGCAGCCTAAAGCGTGCAATGATAGACAATGATGTGGGTTGTCCTCAGGGATATTTGTTCCGATAGCGCGCCTTGATATTCGAATAGATATTGGATCAAAGTGAACTTTCATGAATGTAACATTTATAATCGAAATTAGTAAAAATATATAGTTGGATCATTTTTTCAGTTTAGAAGGATGATGGCATACTTCCGACATATTGTCCATCTACATGCTACTAGCGAATTTCGAGCAAAATGTTATATATGAGAACAGGTAGATACAAAACTGCTATACATGTAGTATATTAAATGTATGCATTTGTTCAAATATACCATTTCAGGAAAGGTAATAATCTTTCGATTGAGGTGCAGGCAACGAAGTGAAATATAATATTAAAGTTATTGCCATACATGGTTATATGCTTCGTGTCGTAAGTTACATCGTAGCTAATTCGGATCCAGAGTAGTGACAAATATCTCGCACGCCATCGTGTAAATTTAATTTCTTTCTAATTTCATCCTCATCTATACACGAAGAAATCGCGATCAATATATGTCACTTGTTAAGATGGCAAGTTTGATAATCGAACAACTTACCCGTAAATGTTTTTTGTTGATATGTTTTGAGGAGCATTTACTTAAACTAACGTCCGGTATATCACAGCGAAGCCAATAGCATAACAGGTGCCGCTATCAGATGATCAGTCCATTGCGGTTCCTCTTAACCCATATCCCGGTTCCGCGTTTTTGGGTCAACAAATGTGCCACATTTGGGCGGATCAAAAACAGGCACCACCGGCGCCGAGGATCGAACTTGTATCGCATGGGTGGCAGTCCGCCGCCTATCCAACTGAGCTAAGGGTGCAACCTGCAAGACCATAATGGTTAAATGAACATTTGCAAAGTGGTCTCATAAACTAACCCTAAGCGGCGTGTTTTCTTTTGGAATAGAACAGAACTATCAGCGGAAACTAACGGGTCAGCATTGGGAGAAAAAAACAGTCATCGCCGGCGCCGGTGATCGAACCCGTGTCGCCAGTGTGGCAGTCCGCCGCCTATACTACTTAGCTAAGGGTGCAAGCTTGCAAAAATTAAACGTTTTGCTGCGTAAATGACAGCCCGCCTGGACACACACGTGTCACCTGGAGATAAGATGAACACTCTTCGATAATCTTCATATCTTTATTACGAATACAAAGCCAAGGTGATACCGGAACTACAGATAAAAAGTGTATGCAAATAATTAGCACAGTGATACGACAACATCTACCCCGAAACCTAACGGTAGTTAATCAAACGAGTAGTCGTGCATATATATGGGAGAACCCCCACCCCCGTGTGTTAATAGTGTTTCGATACTTTTTGTGAGCAGTTTACGTTTGTAAGACTATACAGTTGCAACGTCAAATGACAAGCCTTTAGATAAGAAATGCACACTTAACCAACACACAATATGACCGTATATTAATACATTGTCCCGTGTCATCTGTAAAATCTCCCATCCGTAAAGTTACACTCTCGGAAGGAAACCAACCTAGTGCGCCTCGTGCTTCGGAGGTCGTTGTCTCCCTCTTATAGTAAACTGAGGGCTTACGTCTTCAACATTGAGCGAAAGCCACTGAGCGTGTATTTGCATGGCTTGTCATTGAAAGCAAAACGCGACGTTAAGCAGGATGTAATTGTTCTGAAATTGTATTTCGTGTATGCGGGTCCCTTGTGAACGCAATATTGATCGAATTGAAAGTGCTCTGGAAAATACTGATGCGTCTTCTTATAGCTTTGCATTGTTAACCATATAGACACCTTTTGGGAATCACGTCGTGTCAGCATTCAGGTGTGTATCAATAAGGGTTCGATCACCGAACCGTTACACCATTAAGCCATATACATGTCTATTATTTGCCAGGAAATCCGTCTCCTTTTTTTCAAAATCGGATGAAGACATACTATTGCATTCGCAGCAAGTCTTTTCTTTTTTAATGGCGAAAAATCCAATCGACGTCCCACTGGTAAGCCATATTTGAATGGAACAGGGGTGCGTACACGTCGTAAGTGTAAGTCACGTATACGCGGCACGAGCAATGCGTAGTTTTGTAGCCCAACCTTAATGGAATTGAATACGACGACACTGTTTCAAAATACTGATAGGAAACTACAATATTGTTAGTAGATGATACCTGTGATGTCACCATTCTTAACGAAGGTGAACGTTGAGTACAGCATTTACACTCGCCGCGAAAAACCAATCGATGTCACAATGGGAACCAACAATTGCATAGATGCGGATTGGCTGGACTAAATCACGTCTGGTCCTGCCCCCTTTGAGGCAATATTCCAAAACCGGCCCGTTTCTATGCCGAAACAG
Organism: Ophiura sarsii; assembly: GCA_035610835.1. Lineage (NCBI taxonomy): Eukaryota > Metazoa > Echinodermata > Ophiuroidea > Amphilepidida > Ophiuridae > Ophiura > Ophiura sarsii. The sequence continues at coordinate 58,560,864 of CM069447.1, read as the reverse complement.
GAGACCTATTCTAAATTACAGTTTAAAATTAGGGTATTTATTACATGTTATGGCGAAATTAATATAGTGTGATATTTGACAGACACATCACCGTTCTTCAGGTCCAAACAAATAATATTTTAACAGAGACATTTGTGTTCAGGTCATTTCCGGTAGCTGACGCCATCATCTAAATCAACAATTGCGTGTGACCAGGAAAACCCAAGTCGTACTTTTTGAAAAGGCTCTAGCTCAAAAAAATGCCGGTTACCCCCCATATATGAGTTGTTGAGTTGGTAGTCATGGCTTTCATCTTTAAATTGAAATGAAATTTCAAGATACCAGTTTCCTATAACGTCGAGAAATATCCATTTTAAAATTGTGCATTTCACGTGTAAACCTATGGGAGATGTATTTGGTGGTGTGAAACCATACATATCAAACAATCATCTATATGTCAAATGATGACGCCTTTTTTTCCTCAAAATTTACCTAAGACTTCGGACTAAAAATCTCAGCGAACACTAACCTGTACTATCTAGATGTGACACACAATTTAAACCAAGGCACTTTCAACTTGATTAGAAACCCCATCGACACACAGTATATCAATATAATCGTCCACCAATAATCTTCAAAAAACTGCCCAATTCAATTAATACCCGCGTATCCACCCTCTCTAAATTCCGATATACCTGGAAGCCTTACCCGAATCCTGGTGTTTTCGAACAGTTTTGAGTTTCAGAAAGACCTTCCAAAGTCAGAGAGAACTAAAACGGAGCATAATCTGGTTCAATTTCGTTTGATTTTCAATATATTCGACGATTTAGTTGCATATCGTCAGCCTGCTTCGATAATTGCTTAACTCGTTTTTCTAGTTCTTAGAAAACAACAAAAGTATGAAAAGTGAGTTAGTCAATTATCGAAGCAGGCTGACGATATGTTAAATAGCAACATGAATAGTGCAGGTGAATTCCTACAGGAGCAGTAACTGTTGGATAGAATTAGGTTGGGGATAAGTGAAATGTGCCTTGATATATGCCTAATGACACATTTTAAACAATTTTCATCATTAGTACAATCTGCCTAACTCAATTGTGCATTTATCAACACTTTTGTTGATTGGTCAACGACTTGGGTATTATAACAGCATGTGCATAATGTAATGAAGTCGTAATGAACTCTTGGATAATAGTAATGTATATTCTATCTTCGTTTCAACATTCCATTTGCGACGTATTTGCGCCATTACGTTCTTTCAGTTGAAGTACATGTGACATTTGAAAAGTTTATTAGACGTATTATTTATCTATACTCATGCGTAGACATAGCGATCGAACTGAGAGTACACTCATGTTTCAATTGAGAATGACATCGCCGAAGGGGTATTGCAAACTAAGGAAGTGACTACACGAAAGACTATCCTGAAGATGTATCTTGAATCCTGAATGTGCTAGAAACACATGCGCAAAACACCTCCACAAATGGTGAAAATGCTAAATGAACTTGTACATTAACTACATATAATTCCTACTTTGTATTTTAATATTAAGTAAATTTCAAATAAACAAGATCCGCCAACACGAATAAAATCTATGCCATAGTGACATGTGGCGTTTTAAAAATATACTTACCTATAAGTATGTTGATATAATTCAATTGCGATAAATGACATGCCGACGCACAGTACGCTAGCCAACACTTGGCCGGTCATATTATATATAGAACATCTTCTACTGGACAAAAATTAATTTAAAAGACATCAATAACTGTCAGGAAATTGAAACATTATACGGTCATACTCTGTCAGCTGCAAATCAGTGTGAACTAGGAATATTTTTGTAAACGCATTGACGCCAGTTATACTATTTTGCGCACGACCTGTACATACATGTTGCAGTTCCCGTGTCGTTTCATCAAGGAACATTAATATGTATACGCCCATAGTATTAGTAGTAGTAGTAGTAAGAGTGTCGACGAGCGTAGCGAGGAGTACTCCAACGCACTAATAGCACAGCACTACCGTTCTATATTGCATGTATGTGACAGCTACCGTTTGATATGTGTGACAGCTTAGCTAGCTAGCATGTCTTCACAGTTCGATATGTGGGACAGCTCAGCTAGCTAATATATCATGTTGACTACAGTCCCAAGGGAAAACTGTACATACTAATAGCCACATCCATTAACTTGGTTGTATTGAGTCATGATATGTGTAGGAGGCTGTAATATTTTTAGTGGATATAAGGGCAGAGTGATAGTGTTATAAATACCCAAGGACTTGTTTGGCAAATGTTTAAGAAGATCCTCATTAAGGTGATCAGCATAAATTCTATAACACTTTCCACGAGGTAGTCGTCTGCAGACGACATTCCAACATTTCCAAAAATGTTTCAACAATGCCAACATTATTAAATGTCATGACCATAGTATGTGTAATGACCATGAAAATTGAAACAAGTACAACCATGCCAAATATTGGCAAGCAGTAATTTATAAGATAAGATTTTTTACACGTGTAGGAAAAGTTTATGAAAAATCTGCTTTGTATGTGTTATAAGGGTTCAGCATACCACAGAAAGAGACACTGGCAACATGTCAAATAGTATGGGAGGTTGCATTTCTTCACACTTCTTTAATGTGACAGGTTGGGTCTCTATATTTGTACCGGTGACAGATCAGCTATTGTTATGTCTACATGTTGGCAGGTAAAGTGGTCATTGAACTTGGCTTTGAATGGTCACAAGACAAATCAAGTGTGTCTGGGGTGGGGGTGTGTGTGGTATTCATGTTCAATGCCAGTGGTATTAAGAATGACACATGCTAGTCATAAGGGACATCCCAAACTAGTATAACCTCACTCTTGTTTTTATATAGTATGCTACACATTAGGAGGTACAATAATTGCAATTATTTTACAGATCATATTGGAATTTGCATACCCAAGTCGATTTACAAAGTCAGTGTTCCCCCTCGTGCTGATACATGCGCCTAATAAGTTGATATTTCAGAAACCCCTGACATATTATGTAGCTTTGTGATCATGTCCAAGGGTAAGCCTAGGACGAGGGAACAAATCTTCAAGGGACAGGACAAGGCACAATATCCTAGCCAAAAGGCCGGGAAGCGATAACTCTTAACAGCGGCCGCATTTTTTTAAACCACGTCATAATTTGTATATCAAATCAATTGTGTAATTTCCCGCCCCTGGTATACTGTGCTCATTATTGGACTAATATTGGTTGCCAAAATGATGCCAAATGAAGAGCGCCAACGTAAAACCAATATTGGTCCAATATTGGTGACCAAGAGAGTGCCAACCGTGTCAATGCCATAGGCACTCACTTGGTCACTAATATTGGTCCAATATTAATTGCCAACATGATGTCAATTGAAGAGCGCCAATGTAAAACCAATATTGGTCCAATATTGTAGATCAAGAGAGTGCCAATGCCAATATTGCCAATGGGAACCCAATATTGGCCCTATATTGGTCAACAAGATAATGCCAATGCCAATATTGCCAATGTTGGGCCAGTATTGTGCCAATATATGTATGTTGTCTGGGTAATAGCATATGTATCATGATCTATATATACCGTATTTGAAGTGTCAAAGCTAGGCATGCGACAGATACTTCATTCCATCACTTTAATACCGGTCCTTAACCAAAGAAGCACCCAATTTCCTTAACAATTACTTGTTATGTTGCAATTAAAGTCATCATGGTCATGTCACAGTCGCAACATCTGAAACTAAAGAGCACTGACATGTATTCAAACATTTCAATTAACAGCAAGGGCAGCTTGGTATGTGGCCATCTAATGTCAAATTTAATGAGGTCCAAAGTGAATAACTCTATTCACACAACCATTAATTTCTTATTAACATAACATATAATGTTAATAGCTATACTTTTACGAGAATATAGTACACCCTAAAGTAGTTTTCGCCCATGATAGTAGGCTATTAGTTTTGAAACAGAATGAAATGCAGCTGCTGATATATACTTGATTTTTACAAATCTACAAACGAGCAATCATTTCGTAAAGCCATCGTGAATGACTATGTAAGCAACTCGGTCAAGATCAATACATGATCAATACATGTATAATCCGTCTTGCCTCAAATTGTCTACATTTCTTTTTTACAGTGCAACACATTCTTAAACATTCATGATCGTAGTCTCGCACTACATACGGTGTATCACTAAAGCAGTGCTGTTGTTAAATGGAAATAGACATCGACACTGTTTCAAATTACCAAATTTCTAGTAGATGATAAAATGACGTCATCATAAACGCAGCTTGCGCGCAAGCACTACATACAAACTTTTAGATATGGTGATGTCTGTTCTAATTGAAGGTGAACTTTAACTCTTTGTAATGGTACTCATAGAATAGTACACTAACTTCAGGAGTGTTATACCACATTTGGAGATAACTCAGTACTTCTTTACTTGGACAATCTAAAGAAACAGTTTTATTCTTACTTCCTTTCCTGATACCAACTTATTGATTCTGATGGGAAGAAAACCGATTTGATCGAGTCAAATATCTTTAAAAATGTAAATCGGTCACACTCAAATTATGTCAATTGCGGGAAGTTATTGTATTTGTCATGCTATAATGCTGTTCCTACCAATCTGACATTTGGAACGCTCATGTCATTAAAACGAGTTACGCACCATGATTGGTTAAATGTTCCGTTAATCGTATACGGTACTTTAGTCAGAGGAAAACGTGTAGGCCTTCAGTGAATTTAGGTCCCATATTCTGGATTGTATGAGCCCTCGTACTCCACAAATGGGGGGGGGGGGGGGGGGGGGGGGGGGGGGGGGGCAAGAATGTTCGCAGATTGCGCTAAAATATAATAATAATAATAATAATAATAACCATATTTGTATAGCGCCTAACATCGAGATCCCTAAGCGCTTTAACATAAAACATAATAACAAACAAATACATGGATATGGACTACAATTAAAAAGCCATTGTGAACAAATGAGTCTTTAAGGATTTCTTAAACTGAAATATAGTCTCTGCATTTTTCACATGAAGTGGAATATTATTCCAGAGTTCTGCAGCTGACACAGAGAAGGAACGTTGACCATACTGAGTGGACGTTGAAGAGCAGACAAGACACGATAGAGATGAAGAACGAAGATTGCGTGAAGGTGTATATTGTTTGATTAGATCTTGAAGATAGATTGGCGCAGTACCATGAAGACATTTATAAGTCAGAAGTAATATTGTATACACAATACGATACTTGATAGGCAGCCAGTGAAGATCACGGAGAGTTGGAGTTATGTGATCATGTTTGCGAGAAAGAGTGATTAATCTTGCAGCAGAGTTCTGAATTCTTTGAAGCTTGTTTATCTGCGAATTTGGAAGGCCGTGTAAAAGACTGTTACATTGATCTAAGCGACATGTAATAAATGCATGTACCAGCATTTCAGTTGATTTTCTGTCGAGAAACTTTCTAATCTGTCCAATACGATACAGAGCAAATGAAGCAGAACGGCATATGTTTTTGACAAAGACATCCATTTTCAAATCATTCTGAACAATGACTCCCAAATTGCGAGCACTCTTTACTGGTTCAATCAAAGAATCACAGATTTGAACATGTTTCAAAGGAGATGAATTTCTGAATCGGGATGAAATATGGAGAAACTCAGTTTTATCATCATTAAGTTTCAAATCATTGGCAGTTGACCACAGTTTAATAGCATTGATGCATGTTTCAAGTTTTGGGATGAGGGATGAGTGGTCATCCTTGTCAAAAATGATATACACTTGTGTGTCATCGGCATAAATCATTTTGCCAAGGTCATGCAAATCAATGACGTCTTCCAGCGGTGCTGTGTACATGGTAAATGATAGTGGTCCAATAACTGATCCTTGTGGGACGCCTTCCAGAGGAGTATGAGGATTAGAAATTTTGTCATTTACAGAGATAAATTGAGACCTATTTTGAAAATAAGAGGAAAACCAGCTTAGCACACATCCTCTAATACCATATCTGTGAACAAGTCGGTTAAGGAACACATCATGGTTGATGGTGTCAAATGCTGCAGAGTAATCAAGAAGTATAAGGGCAGCCTCTTTTCCTTTATCTACAGCCAATAACAGGTCATTGTAAACACGAAGTAATGCTGTCTCTATACTATGCCCAGATCTGTATGCTGATTGCATTTTTCCACGGAGATTGTTCAAAGTGAGGTAGTCCTGAATTTGCGATGCAAACGCACGTTCAATTGTTTTGGCAAGGAACTTTAAGTTTGCGACAGGTCTGTAATTCTTCAATTGTTCACAGTCAAGCTTAGGTTTCTTTATGAGTGGTGTAATGACTGCTGATTTGAGATAATCTGGGAAATGACCATTTTGCAGAGACAAGTTGACGATTTTTGTGATAATGGGTACAAGTTCATCAGAACACTTTTTGAGAAGCCATGTTGGTATAGGATCCAGGTTACATGACGTAGAAGGCGATTTCATGATAAGTTTTCTTGAATGAATATAGGAAAGTGAAAAAGTGACCTAGGGCGTCTAATCCTTTCGCAAAAAGTTGTGCATGTTTTACGATTTCTTTGGGAGTCTGTAAACAAAAATTTGTCGGTACATCATGCATCTCGTCGGTACAAATATACTCCCCCCCCCCCCCCCAGTTTCCAAAAGCTGAATACGCCACTGGGTAGGGTGAACCGACACAGTCCGAGGGTAAGTGGCCGGAGGTTGCCATCTTAAACTTTTTAAAAATCGCCATCTAAAAAGAAATAGCTTCATTGTAAGTATTGTCCTGAATCGTATAGTATATGTTACACACATCATTTCCCTTACTTAAAAGCAAAAGACCGGGTGACGTATAACTATACCATGGTTAGCACACTCTGCATCTCTTAGTTAATAGTGTTACAAACGCGTCTCATGAGAACGAGGGCTTTACATTCTAATACTGGAACACCCAGCATCGTTTGATACGGGTACAAAGTCAGTGTTCCAGTATGGGACGATACTGGCACATATAAAATATTCCAGTATCGTCGAAACTGGAACTTAAATTTGTCTCTATTTATATTGCCTTGCGCATAACGTGTGGTTGATATACAGTCCTCAACCAGTAACTTACCATGCAATAAATATGCTCTTAACTCCAAAACTATATCTCTTACGTGGACATATTCATACAATTGTAAAGGAATGTCTTCACTTTAATTGATATATTGAATACGATAGACTGGATATTAAGATAGCTATGTATTCAAAACCAAATCAACTGGTTCTGAAATAAATATGAAATATGTGAGGTTTACACATTGTAACCATAATAATATTATTATCCCCTGCATGTTCACACAATACGGAAAAATACCTATGGTTTGGAATGTGATATGGCACAAGCCATAGGTATGTTTCCATATTGTGTGAGCATGCAGGGGATAACGAATTTATCGTATAGTCCAAAGGCCCACAAAAAAAAAAAAAAAAAAACACTCGCGGAAAACGAAACTCCCTTCAACAAACAAGGCGCTGAATTCTCTTCCCTTCCTACCTCCGTAAAATCCCCCGAAGTAAACCACCCTTTAACAGGCTCTGCGCCGCACCTCTGTCCATAGAATCATCGCGAAAAATATGTCTGGGTATGTTATATGCAGATCATTTTTTTTTCGGCGTGGATTATACCTTTTCGCGGTCTATTTCGGCCTCAGAATGTAACAGAAATCGAGTCACTTGCGTTTACATCATCCGCCATTTTATTTGTTTATTATTTACGTCTCATATTTTAAGCAACTCTTCCACAGACGCAAAGCAATCGCTTTACGCGGTTAACTGGTAACGCGGTCCTGGGAACGCGGTTAATCGACGATATGGACTATATCGTGTGGTTTGACTTTCTTGTTTACACGATATGGATCAGATTTCATACGTGTTAACCAATGAGATTGAAGTATTTACACTTACTAAACGATAACACCATATACCGTATGCAATGAAGGGATTTAGCATAGATGCGTTAAAACCTGCTTACTTCTCAGGTCAATGCTGCGGAGAGCAACTCACGTATAATGTTGACAAATAATAATTATCTGATAAGCTCCAACGCTAACAAGGTCAAAACGCTCGTGTATTTATAAAATAATATAGAAATGGCGTTTAAAAATGGTCAACAAATGAAATTTATATGCTAACTCTTGCAGTACGTAAGCCCTCTGTTAATGACCTTAATCATTAAAAGTACAATAAAAGTAGACTGCGGTATTAAACAGTAGGTTCGATACATTTATAACTGTCATATATCCAACGAATTATATAGTTACGTATTAGCTAAACAAGAAGCGTGCTATAGTGAAGTAATACTTTTTGTTGTATACGTCCAACACCGTATATAGTAAGTAACTGTTAGTTTGTTAAATTCACCGAACGCGGAATACAAGTTGAAAACATAAACAAATTTGAGGATGATCAAATAAAAGCGGATCCTATATTCAGTTCTTGTTTTACTTAACATATACGTTGTACTGTCACTATTCGCACATTGTCTATGCGATCTACTTGTCGGTTTCAATATATTCCTTCGTTAATCTTCACATCCATTAATTCAAAATACATGTCATTTACTATTGCCAATGTGTATCCGTTCCTTCTTTAACTGTTTAGTTGTGACGTATAATTGTTATCTACAATCTAACAGTTACATCGCCGCCATCATGTGCTTTTAGTTTGAACTAGATGTGACATTTAGAAAGTGTATCAGACGTCTTCGATGTTTATAAATACCCCTATACAAATATAACGGTGGAACCAAAAGTACACTTACTTCAATTGAGAACGGAATTGCCACAGGTATTGATGTAACCGATAAACTCATGCGCGAAGCAATTACATAACGGATGAACACGGAAAGTTATCTGGACACGATAACTTGATCATGTCTTCTGTGTCTAATATAACATGGTAAACTCATTATGTTGCTGCGCATGATCTGTTTATTACGCTTGTTCACATTATTTCCTCTATAACTTATTATATGTGTCTTCATAAAAATGTTTGGAAGATATTTCGAATCAAACGGTAAATCACATTGACAAAGTTAGCATAACTATCGCAGAATCAATTTCAAGGAAACATGGCGATATACCCTGCAGCTAATCACAGCTAAATAGCAAGACTAGTGTTCTATTTAACACAAAAACGGCCGAGTGCACCAATGACGAGTAGCTGAAGAATAGCGCTACCTCGCTAGTAACTGAGGCGTAACCCAAAATTTGGAGAGCACCAAATCGGGATAAGCTACTAGGCTAGTAACTGGCGGGTAATGTATGCTAAATGGTATACCTGATCGGACCCAAGAGTAGGTATGGGCATAACGTTTTATGCCACTCGATTCTAGCAGTCATTCGATTCTAGCAGTAATAATAATAATAATAATAATAATAATAATAATATTAATAGTGACAAGGCACATATCTACTCTACATAAGAGCGCTTAAGGCAAAAACATAAAATACAAAATAATAGAAAACGATAAACAACAATAAAACTACTTAATTATTATTATTTGAAGATTGTGACAGTTTTTGCAGTTTTAATATGGACAGTACCGCACATTTGTTGTGAACATGATTCGCTGATGCCAAAGGACCAATTGTGCTTGCGTGCACGGGGGTGTATATTTAAAGTGGATAAGCTGAGAGACTTTATATTTTAGAAACTCCATTGATGCAATTTGGTGAATACTTTTATTCAACATTTAGATCAATTCATTTTGGCCATTCAAACACTAATCGCACCGACTGTAGGTCATATTTTGACCAAAATGTACTAATTGTCCAAGGATTTTAAATAATGACTAAATAAATAAATAAATAAAATAAACTTATTTTTGTTTTTATTAATTAACAACTGAAAGCCAAAGTTTCAATATTATTGTGAGTAAAAGGGTAGCAAAAAAAGAAGAAGCATATCGTGCCGTGCGTGGGGATCGAACCGGGGTTCTACTGTTCACAATCGAAGGACAAGGTATTCACGCCACGGAAGTATTTGTGTTAAGACATGTAAGAGATGTGTTATAATTGTCTATACCACTAAACTAATTGTTTCCATCGGGTGCTTGTGTTTGTCATTAAAATTGTGTTTTTTTGGTGCAATATTTGTATGTGATGTGCCCCTTACTCAAAATATGTTTGTAATGTCATGATAGCCCTTATTTTTGAAAAAGCGATAAACAACTTCGAAATGTTTGAACAAAAAAATGGCGTCATTTTTTGTCCGGAACGCAGGCCGACTCAACGTGATTCTTTATTACACTCACCTATAACCTAGCGTGTGACGACATATTTCAAATATTACGGAGGACCATTTACGTCAGAATTTGACAGTAAACTATAGGTTAACACTTGGCCTATGCGCCAATTGATTTTGTAAGTGGACGATGCTGATTAATGTGGATATTTACCTCGCTAGTTACTATTCTGGTGTTACTCGCCAGGTATGCTCTAAGAATTACATCGTTAGTAAGTAACGCTACAGTCAGAGCATAACTACTAGGGAGGTAGCTTACCTCCCTATTAAGTTACGCTAGTTTGGTGCACTCGGCCGATTGAGAATTGAAATAACACACTATAGTATATCAATAAAGTATGGTACGTGTAGTATAAACTCGAGGTTATCGTCGGATTGAAGATACAGAGTAAAGAGTAGGGGATCATCTCGGGTCTGTATCTGTACACACACACATCGGACATCCCTTTAATTTAGTGCTTAAGTCACTATTGGGTTTGTCCTGGCTCTTCAGCCTAATTGTTATAAATAAATAAATAAATAATAACGTGCTTAATTCCGCAACTTTGTCCGTAGTTAGAACAACTCATATACGGGATTTTCAATGCGTAATTGCCTTCCTTTACATTCTTAGTATGTATACCAGAAACCCTTACGAATCGAGGGAACATGTTGTGTCATTCATCAAAGTGCATAAGTATCGACTTATAAAACCACTCGTGAATATTTCCATTTGGAATTTACAGCATACTTACTTGTTTAGATTAGAAACTAAAATGAAATGAAATCCCAGTTTTATGTGAGTATTACGAATTCAAATTGCAGCAATTAGCTACAAAGCATACCAACAGTTTCATGTTATCAGAGTAAATATCACTGCCCCATGTGTAATTCCTTGAAAGTAATGAATAACATATCCGGACAAGGAAGTCAAACATTACCATATACCTAACAAGATTATTATTTACACTCAGCAATTACACATACGCCTTTTCAACGTTGTTAACGTGTATTGCATCAGCTCATGAGCTGAAATTACAAGGATCTAACTTACATTTCAATTTTTTGTCATATTTATATGTTATATATAGATAATCTTTTAAAATGACATACAACTTGGCGAGGTGTTTATAAGATAGACGCAACTGCCGGTTAAATGTTGTTTATTATTTTCTGTGCACTTAAAAGATTCACATCTCAAAATAACGATAATATCAGTTAGAACCTTGTTATTCTCATCTCACGTGACGAGTTCTTGTTGCATGAGGGCTTTCTTAACGAACAAATCTCAATACTTTAAATCCAACACTACTCGAATTTAATCACTGTTGGATAGTTTACAGGAAGTAACCGAATGAAGTGGATACACAACACTCACTAGATCGGGTATACAGCTTTAAAGTATTATCTCAAACGTTCAGAATCTGTTTTAATACCGATGATCCATCTTGACATTTAATTACTTATAAGTGTGCTCCCATAACTCTTTTGTAGTTGATATAAGGAACTAAATATCAACACGACTCTTATCCGGGATAACCATGTTCAAAACAATCATAAAGTAAATGGCTGATATGGACACTTGCAAAACATACGTTTCGTGCTGTTCAACGATTTTATTGACGAATACAGTTTGTATGTGTTTTTGTGCTCCATTAAGCTTTAGGAGACCCTATTTCACGTGCAACTAAGGACACAACTCATGGCAACTGTTGTTTCAAGAATGGTAACACGTTGCTCGGAAAAAAATTATCATGTGGTTTTATAGTTTACAATAATATGCTGCCGTTTTAGGCAACGTTACCGGGAAAATTAAGTCAAACCGGTCTGATATTTACAGGTGTAACCGCCATGAGCTTGAAGGAAAACGCCATTACGTAATTGTATCGTAGTGTCATGGTCACAAATGTATCCTTTAAATACTATGCTCCAGCCAGTATACACACATTTGGAGCAGCTTTGTTAATATTAGCAAGCCCTAGATACAGAATAACCCATTCGCTCATTCAATCGATACTTTCAGTGTCCCATCACACCTTATACGCACTTGTCTCTATGTGAGCCTATAATGCACGTCACATATCTCGCCACATCATTACTACTTCCAGCGTAAACCATGCTATCGTGTGTAGTGTGGTATGTTAAAATTGCACGGCTTTCCTGACAATTTGCGATGGCTGGACCGATATGAAACGCAAGGTAGGTGGTAAATGTTGTCAATGCCGTGAATAACCAATATAAAGCTTATTTCTTAGTGGATCTGGAGTAAGTTAAAACTGCCTTTCTTCCTTTTTTCAAATAAGATATTGTTTACAGTTCAATATAAAGATACAGCTATATAAGTGTTATGTGATCTTAAAGTCACGTTGCAATTATAGTTTTAATTATAATAAGGAAGTACATTTATTCAGTGCTCGGTATATATCACGCCAGGTAAAGCGAAGCATATCAACTTTCAAACTCGTATGGTTGATATAAACAATTCAATAGATTTCGTTCTGTTTACTTTACAAAGGACACATCGGGTCAACTATCCATCCTGCTAAAATAGCTTTTACGGCGTTTGTTTTTTTAGAAATCCATGGTGACCATTAAGTCATCCAATATAGCATGGCCAATACGGGTCATTCTTAGTAAATGTTACATTTCATGTCCCGATACTTTGATATCCTATATCTGGAAATTTCGTCACACTTTTAAGTGTGACGAAATTTCCAGATATAGGAAATAGTTATAATGGTTATAGTTAAAACTACATATTTGTGTGTTTTTCTGTTCATGAACGTAATCCCCCATCAAAACAAAATCATAAAACGCTGGAGATTTTCTTTTTGTATATAACAATTTTCCAATGTTTGATGCCAAAACCCTACAAAACCCCATGTCCCGATGGTTACGCGTACAATTTCCGATTCCCGTATTAATTTGGTGGAGGGGATTTTCTTCATGAAAATATTCATAAACACTAGTTATTTACGATTTAAACATAATTCATCCATCCAAATATGGCATTATAGGCCTATTGGAGCTTAGTTTTCCAGTTTTGTCGGGAAATTTATGTCCCGACGTTTTGCGTCATCTCCGTCACAGACCATATGCAGCGCCATATCATTCGTAATAAAAGGAGAACAGAAACACTGCTTTAACCGTTTGAACTTGCCGCACATGAACTTGACCACATGTGAGGTTAGTGCGCGCAATTATTTAGCAATACATGTACATCAAAAAGCAGGGTTTTTTTTCGAAACCGCATGTCTGTATGTTTATTCGTTGTCATCTCCGAACGCTATAGAATTAAATGAAAATATATATTCATTGGATTTTTAGGATAAGTGGTAAAAAAGAGTAGTGACCACTAATGATACCCCTGAAGTAGACCGTTAGACATACTTTTCCGGCGAAGCTATACCGTCCCAACACTTAAGATGGTCATTTCCATCACATTTCCGTCATCTCCGTCACATTATGGTTGATTTTCTGTGTGACGGAGATGACCGGGCACCATTACGGATTTGACTTTCACATGCAGTCATCTCCGCTCCGTCACATGAGTATGTAATGCTCATAATGTGTAAAATAATACAGCATTGGACACGTTTATCAGTTGTAATGTATAGATAAATAGAGTTCTCATGCAAACTTAGCTGAAAGAATTGTTGGGTGTCGATGAACAATAAAGTAACAGTCAACATTTTTACAAAACATCGGTACTTTTCGAGGTTGTACACTTTTGCGAAGTTTTAAAATCGGTACGTTATACTAAAACAATAACATAGATGGATTTATTTGAAGAGAATTCTCTTTGTTTTAAAGTTTGGGATATGTATGTCAATTTCAAGTCTGAAATCATATACATTTTCTAATGAATTTTCATACTGAAAATGTGACGGAGATGTGACCAACCTATTAACAAAAAGGCACAGAATCAATTAAATATCCGTAAAGATTGTGCCAAACATGTTTTATATATGTTACAGATGTTTATGTATTGTATGTCAGTGTAATCAATGTAGTAAGTGTATTTATAATGTGAATTGCAATAAATCTATTCAATGCAAGTTCTGTAAATGTATGTATCATAAAAGATGTGTTTATGGTAATCTTGATGACAATAATTGGTTTTGTAGTAAATGCTCTGGTGATATTTTTCCTTTTAATCATATTCTTGATGATGGTGAATTTTTATTTACTATACGTTACTTTGACAACTCTCATGATTACAATAAGTTGTTAGATTTAAAGTTCAATCCTTTCTTATTTGAAGTCGGTATCAATAATAGGTCACATGATTATCTTCAACATCTTAGCACATCAACTTCTTGCAACTACGTGTTTGATCCGACACATGACTTCAATTTGTCGTTTACATCTGGGTTTTCAATTCTACATCTAAATGTCCGTAGCTTTAATAAGAATCAGGATCTCGTTAATTCATTCATTTCGAATTTGAATTTCACTTTTTCGATAATTGCATTGTCCGAGACCTGGTTTAAGGACAACATTATTGACATTTCTAATTATAATTCAATAAGTATTCCTCGGCAAGATAGAAGAAGTGGTGGCACTGCTCTCTATGTTCATAATTCGTTGTCATTCAAAATTAGACCTGATTTAAATTTGATTCAAACTGATCGAAATGATATAGATCACTCCGAATCCGTTTTTGTTGAAATAATTTGTGGGCAATCCAAAAATATTATCGTTGGTAATGTGTACCGTGCCCATCGCACAGATATTGATTCTTTTAATTCCGATCTGTCGAACTGTTTAGATCGTATATCACTTGAAAATAAATTGTGCTATATCTCTGGCGACTTTAATTTTGATAACCTACGCGCATTGTCAAAAACTCGGCTACCATTCTTGATAATATATTCACCAATGTTCTTAGTAAGCAGATCAAGTCGGGTATTTTTGTTAATGACATAACTGATCACTATCCTGTTTTTCAAGTTACAGATTGTATGGACTTAAACATCAATCGTAGTCCCAAATTTATAAATTGTCGTTCATTTAACCAGGATAATATTAAATGTTTTAAGAATTCGCTCCAATTAACTGATTAGGATCATATTATGAATGATTCTTCTCCCACGAATGCTTATTCTAATTTTGTGACAAAATTTAATGATATGTATAATCCATCTTTTCCTGTTACGCGTAAACGTATATCTCAGACCAAAGGCATTCCTCAGAAACCATGGATCACCAAGGCAATCCTCAAGTCTATCAAAAGAAAGGACAAACTCTATCGAAAGTACAGATCTTCACAAACTGCTTCCAAAAAGCGTGCTTTGTCAGACTATAAGAACAAGCTGACAACCATTATACGTGCATCTAAAAAGCAGTATTATTGTAATTTGCTCGATGAGCATAAACGCGATCTTAAAAAGACTTGGGGAGTCCTGAATGATCTTTTGGGTAACAGAAGGAAGAAGTCTTTGTCGGATTCTTTTGTTATAAACGGTTCTATTGCTTCAGACTCACAACAAATTGCCGATGGCTTAAATGATTTTTTTTGTTAATATTGGTCCTAATTTAGCTAGTAAAATTCCGTCTACTCCTAAAAATGTCAGCGACTTTCTAACTTCAGTTCCCTCACCAATGCATTCTCTCTTCTTATCTCCAACTGATGGTGAGGAAGTCGTTGATATTTGTTCCTCATTCAAAACTGGTACTAGCAGTGGTTTCGATGACATTAAACCGCACATTGTGAAGACCATTATTAATCATATTAAAAAGCCATTATCTCATATTATAAATTTGTCTATCAGTTCAGGTATTGTACCGGATGAACTTAAAGTTGCACGTGTAGTTCCCATTCACAAATCTGGTGATGCTACTTTATGTAATAATTATCGTCCTATTTCAGTTTTACCCGTGTTCTCCAAAATTTATGAAAAGGTCATTCATAAAAGATTATATGATTTTCTTGAACGTCATAATTTGCTTCATAAATGTCAATTTGGATTCAGAAAAAAACTCTCTTCTTACATGGCACTCCTTAACACATATGATAAGATCGCTGCAGACCTTGATAAAGGGCTACATACAATGGGAATCTTCTTGGACCTCTCGAAGGCCTTCGACACCATTGATCATGACATTCTTCTTGCAAAACTTCACCATTATGGTGTCAGAGGATGTGCCTTCGAGTGGTTCAAGAATTACCTTTCTCATAGATCTCAGTATGTTTGCTTCAATAATCATAAGTCTTCATATCGCAATATATCTTGTGGTGTGCCACAGGGGTCAATCTTAGGTCCTTTACTTTTTATTATATTCTTAAATGACATTGCCTTCTCCTCTGATAAACTTACTTTTGTAACTTACGCAGACGATACTAATGTTATCGTATCACATGCTAACCTTCCTGATTTAATTACTACTGTAAACCGGGAATTAGATAATATGTCGTTATGGTTTAAAGCCAATAAGTTGTCGTTGAATATAGATAAAACCAACTATATCATTTTTAAAAACAGACATAGTAATCGTGTGTACAATGATTTGAATATTTGTATTGATGGAATTGAAATATCTAGGGTTTCATATACAAAGTTTCTTGGTGTACTTCTAGATGATTCTCTAACCTGGTCAAAGCACACTTCAAATGTTGTTAATATTTTGTCCAAGTATTGTGGCATTATGTATCGCCTTAAAGATATTCTCCCCTCCAAAACATTATTTTCATTATACAATACTCTTGTGTTTCCCCACTTATCTTATTGTAATTTGATTTGGGCAGATTCAAATAACACCAATCTTCACCAAATCCACCTTAAACAAAAACGAATAATGAGACTATGCTCGAACTCTCACTGGCTTGAGCATACCCCGCCCTTATTCAAGAAGTTTAATACCCTGACAATTTATGATATTCACAAACTGACTCTTTGTTTATTTATGTATAATCACGCATTCAACAATCTTCCCGATACCTTTGCCGATTATTTCATTAAAAATAGATCAATTCATAGCTACCCAACACGTATTTCTTCATTATATCGTCCCTTTAATTTTAACTATGATTTAGCCAGACATACGATTAGAAGACAAGGCCCTCTGCTATGGAATTCAGTGAATAGCGAGTTTAAAAATGCCAATTCACCATATGTGTTTAAAAGAAAGTTTAAGTTATATCTTCTTTCATATTACCAATAATCAATTAATTAAGAATTTTCGCAAGCCATGAGAAATTGTACCACATGAGATTATTATGTTATAGCTGATGCCATCATTACTGCCTACACTTTAGTGTTTAGTTGCACATGTCCTGTCCGGTCTTGTTTACACAGTCATATCCTGTCCTGTCTCTTGTTTGTAGTCGTCTTCTTTGTCGTACTTTTAAGAAACTATCATATTTATTTATCATAAATTATCAGGGTGACCAATATAATTCGAGCTGTGCTCCTTTTGGTTTTCCCCACCTTTGTTTTTGTAATAATTTACTTGATGATGTATTATATTCTATGGTGAAAATAAACTGAAACTGAAAACTGAAACTGAAACTTATCTTTGTGAACAAATATTCAACGGTAGAAAAATCTGAAATATAGTACCAAGTTATTAGAAATTTGAAGTGTTACATTTACCGAAGAATGATCCATACACAGAGACTTTCTTATCGACGTACTCCTAACCCTAATTGCAACAATTCGTGTCATGGGGGGGGGGGGGGGGGGGGGGGGGGGGGGGGGGGGGGGGGGGGGGGGGGGGGGCAACATGGCCATATTATGACACATAGACATTCGGTGCCATCTGCACTTGGTTTTAAAACCCAGGTCAACGCAGTAATAGGGCTGATCGTGAACATCGGGTATTAGTGACTTAGGTAAGAGTGGGTATGTGGAACTAATGCTTGACTATTTTCATATCGTCCCCTTTAAATGTATTTCAGGCGCGCCTTTGTATATCAACAGCTTCACGTCATGTAAACCTGTACGCTAAGGTAATACCTTACATCCGTAGTTCTTGACAAGTAAAAGACAAGTAGGCTTTTGTATAAGACAAGTAGGCTTTTGTATCCACTTCATTTTCAACTAATGCGTAATATAAGATCAGAGCGCTGTTCAATTCGAGCAGCGTGTGGACTAAGATTTGCTTTACGTAGCTACTTTTACATTCACTAGACGAAACAAAAGAAACAATAATAAATCGTGCAGAAATTAAGGTTATAATATAGCACCTACTATAGTTTTGATGAATAGAAACCCGTGATTGATTTAAGTTAATCACACGGAGATCGTCCAAATTCGACCTACATCTAATGTCGGTGTAACTCTTCTTACAATACAATTCTATGCAACGTACTTAAGTCCAATGTTTTTTGTTTTGTTTGGTTGTCCTCCAGAGCTCTGAGAAAGGAGGGGTGGGTGGGCGGATTTTTTTAAAGATTTAAAAAAAAAAAAATCTTATACCAGCGGAAGCTCAAAGTTCAGCCAACAAGAAGTTGAAATCACACTAAGAGTCACACATATATGTTATAAAAACTTAGTTTAATAGTCAATGCCATTTAAACTGTTAAACAAAATCTGAAAAAAGAAGAAAACAAATTTTAAAAAATCAGAAAAAAAATCGGAGCGGCCCTAAATCTCACGAGCGGGCGGTCGAGGACAACATAACATATTTCTGTTTGGCCTAATGGCAATATTTTGCCAATTTCATCAAAATGTTATTGTAACTAGTATATAGAATATTCGTTAATACTTAAATATCAATCTATTAGATTGATATGGTCAATCTAATTTAGATTGAAAATTTCCAATCCAGAATTTAGATTGAACTATTCAATCTATTGGATTGAAACATTTCAATCGTTTTTCGATTGAAAAGTTCTCAATCTGTAGAAAAGATTGATATTTTCAAACCTACAAATTGATATTTTCGTAGACACGAATAAATGACTGGCAATTGGAAGAACAATCTCATTGGGCTTTTTATTAACATTCTCCAATTTTTTTTTTATGTGTACCGTTTTGTATTATGACATGTTATTCATGAGTACATATTTAATTTATAGCAACATTTTGTACAACATATTTATGACACACTTATTATTATTTTCCAGAATTTGAAACATTTTAATTTAGTTGGGCTTAGTATTTGTTACCACCTTCCCTAAAATATTTTACCAGATGAAAATCATTTTGAATTAGTTGGGCTTAGTGTTTTTTACCACTTTCCCTAAAATGTTTTACCAGAATGAAGAACATTTTAAATTAGTTGGGCTGAGTGTTTTTTTACCACTTTCCCTAAAATGTTTTACCAGAATGAAGAACATTTTTAAATTTAGTTGGGCTTAGTGTTTTTTCACCACTTTCCCTATAATGTTTTACCAGAATGAAGAACAATTTAAATCAGTGTGGCTTAGTGTTTTTTACAACTTTCCCTAAAATGTTTTACCAGGATGAAGAACATTTTAAATTAGTTGAGCTTAGTCAGCCATCTTGTTCCTGCTAAAAAAGAACCTGTCTCACAGGCTGGCAGCCTGTCATACAGCCCTATTCAAACTATAGAGGGCTCTCTTTCTCTATCACAGTTATAACTCATATCTAGAGATCACCACAATAGAAGGAACCTCTAGCTATACCATGGTACCCAAATAAGCATACATTTGATTTTTTAGGGGGTAACAACCCCCCTCCCCCAGCCCCTCCGCTGGAGTAACCCTTTATATTCATTGCAAACTGTTAAGTGGCACAACGTCGATTTTTAGGTAGCTTTAGTTTATTGATCATATCTGAAGATTGACACAACCAAATCAGATGAACGGCAAATAAACGGCATATGAAAGCTAAGCGATATGTATACAATTGCTACACCAAACTCTAGAAGTTTATGGTCAGTAAGTTAGGTAAACACGTTTTTAGACACCCTGTATGTGCATAGTTGTCCAAGTAAATGTTCATATTACTCATTCAGTCGATACCTGACGTAAATAAGAATGCGAGTAAGTGCCCAGTGACCTAATAGTTAGCACCCGTCTGCCCTACCGTACGTATGCTAATAGGATTTGTTGTCTGCTAAATGGGTTTCATAAGTCCGAAGTAGGTGCTTTGTGGGGCAACTTGGTGACAACATTTTGCTACTTTTAATAACGTTGACTACTCTTGAAAATAATAATTATGTTACATATGCAGATAGTGGGACAATAGAGGGTTACACCGACGTTTCCAGGGATGTGAAGCGTTCACGGTTCTACGGTTCTACAGGATAGTTAACGCTAATAATTTAATTTATGTTTGAAATGTAAACGTATGTGTTTATATTTCTAATCATATTGTTTCATTTCATATGAAGTTGTCGTCTGATAATCATAAGACATCGGAAAATGCAGTGCACGCGTTGGAAAAAGTGTACTTTAGGTCCCATATAGGCCTACTGGTATACACGTTTATATAAATTATATCATGTCGAGCGCATACTAAATGAGGAACAAGGTCTTGCTTTAGGTCCCATACTGGTATACACGTTTATATAAATTATATCATGTCGAGCGCATACTAAATGAGGAACTAGGTCTTAAGTTGTTTAGTGAGGCGTCGTTAGTTATTTTAATTTCAAAAACTGTTTTTGCTTACAAGTTATATGTCATGTTCAGGGAACATCAGTGTGTGAAATAGGACAAGATATGAGCCCCTTTATATTGGCCGCCATCTCCATAACAATATGTCCTGATCTTTTGGGGATTTCAATCCACCTGCTGCAATCAATCACTTGCACATGTACCTGTTCAGGAATATCCGTCTCCAATGAAATCCCGTAACACGAAAGGATAGATCATCAACAGGATACATGCGAAATGTCCCTATACGCTTCGAAGGTATATATGACAATAAGTGGTAAACAGAAGCGCATTGTGTGCAATACTTATCTTCGAGTTTCGAGTTTCGAGTTTCGAGTGTTATTTTCGAGTTTCGAGTTTCAAGTATCGAGTTTCGAGTTTCGAGTATCGAGTTTCGAATTTCTAATTTTCGAGTTTCGAGTATTGAGTTTCGCGTGTCACGTTTATAATTTCGAGTTTCGAGTTTCATTTTCGAATTTCCAGTTTTGAGTTTCATTTTTGAATTTCGAGTTTCGAGTTTCATTTTCGAAATTCGAGATTCGAGTTTCGAGTCTCGAGTTTCGAATTTCAATTTCGAATAACGAGTTTCAAATTAAGAGTTTCGAGTTTTAGAAAATGGGATCTTAATCCTCGTCCCACTGAGCCTTTTTTGTAACACGGTTTACTAAGGGGTTGGGGGACCCCTACTAAAATTCAAACAGAGACGCAGAATATAGTTATTCTAGTTCTATTGTGTAGCTAGAGGTCTCCTCTTTCCATATGTGGGTGTTTCCATACATATGGAGGCCAGTGTGAAATTAGGCCTAAGTATTAGAAATGTGTCTATAAAATTAAACTGAAAAACCACTTTCATTATACATTATGTTCCATTATTCTTGTCCATGGAAATGGAGCAGAACAGGTCAATAAAACATATAAAGATACGTTTTTACCTTTTTCATTTCATTGAAATACTTGTTTCCCCGTGTAATTAAACTGAAAAACCCAAAGACACCAAAATGTGTCAATATGCCTGCAACTGCAGAAACCCATGTGTAGTTCAAATTTGTTTATACCAACTTGCAATGTTTGACCCGGAGACTGCTAGCCACGCAAGCAGTATATTACACATTTTTGTTTTGAAATCTTGAAATTGAAAGAAGCACATCACAATAAAGAAAGATGAAAACGTTTTTTTGAGTAGTATCTGCTAAAAAAATCATCTTTAAAACGTGTTTTTGTGTAGTATCTCCCTGTTTAGATTTTTTTAAAAATCCGACCGTCCGACCCAAACTCTTGCCCTGAAAGAGCAAGTCAACTTTTGTTTTGTTTAGCCTAATGGTCAGCACTGATTCCTGCCAGTTTCTTCGAGTTCAGAATTTGAATTTGAATTTCTTTAGAGCGGGCCATTTTTAATTTTTAAACACAGTCTTTTGTAATCAAAAAAATAATATTTTGCGATCCAAAAAAAATCTATTGAAATCCTTGATTCGATAAAAAAACAGGTCAAAAATTACGAGTGAAGGTGTAGCTTAGTACTGGGTCATTCTGGGATTTTTTTGTATCACATAATATTCTATATTAAAAGACTGGGTTTTTAAAAAAGAAATTGGCCCACTTTAAGGACCCTATTTTAAAAAATTCATATTAAAATTCTTAACTCGAAAAAACAAGACAACATTTCAAGTTCAGATGTAGCTTAGTACTGGGGCATTGTAGGACAAATGTTTTGATCGCATAATATTCTATTTTCGTTTACAAAATACTTAAAACTAAAAATGGGCCCACTCTACGGAATCCATTTTAAAGAACTTCTTATTGAAATTCTTAAATCGAAAAAAAAAACCCAGGTCAACATTTCGTGTTAAGGTGTAGCTTAGTACTGGGGCATTCTGGGATTTATTGCGTTATCCCATAATATTCTATTTTTATTACAAAAGACGCTTGGAATGTTTGTACTTTTGTTGGTATATATGGAAAAAGAAGATCTCTAGCCACATCATGATACTAGAATAACTATATTCTCGAAATTCGAAATTCGAAAATGAAACTCGACGCTCGAAACTTGAAACTTGAAACTCGACACTCGAAACTATAAACTCGCAACTCGATACTCGAAACTCGATACTCGAAAATGACATTCGAAACTTTAAACGCGAAGATAAGTATCACACCACAACGATAATCCCCGATACTCGAAAATGACATTCGAAACTTTAAACGCGAAGATAAGTATCACACCACAACGACAATCATCGGGGATTGTCAATGGAGAGTAACGCATGGAGTTTTATTCCCATAGCTTGTGTAGTTCGCGTTAGGTCACAACAACTACTCGACCTACATTGAACAAAGAGTCCGTAAACTACAACTTACTCGTAACTATATTTTAGGGTGTAACAATCGGAGAAAAAACTGGACAGAAACATCACACTAGTGATTACGGCAGTGATTATCTGTGTAGAGAAAGACAAACTACTTATATCATCACTTGAAAATGGAAGCGAATAATGATGTATTAAATATGGAATTGCTGGAGTTCTTGTCGTGACTGGGTACTTGGATAACAAATTGAATCGTGATGGTTTCGATCCGGTATGTTTAAATTTATTCATGTGGTTATGGACATGTTATTTGAAACCGTCTGAAAGCATTTACTGCCTCAAGCTCTCCAGCTATGCCGATAAAGCAATATGAACGATTTATCACACGCTTATAAGAATGCTAGGCATTTTTAGGTGAAGTGCACTTTATTTCATTTAGATGATGATACAATAATAAACTAGAGCGGTTCTCGGCTTTCGTGGTTCTCGGGTTTGGCGGTTGGTGGATTTGAATGGTAAAATGATTTTGGACAAAACCTAGCTGGGTCGTGTGGGTTTGGTGTAGTGTATAGTTGTATATGTTGAAGTCAACTTATTTTGTTCTGCCTGTTGACCTACAAGTAGGCTTCATAAATGTGAAAGAGCTATATGTATAGGATTAATGTCTTTAAGTATTTGTATTTGAAGAATGGAAGTACCTGAATATTACATATCAATAGTATTATATTAGGGCCTCTTAATGGATGGCCGACTGAAGATAGTGATGTTACATTTTAAAAAGGATGGTATATTTACCTGCTATGTGGACGATTTCTTCATCTCCTAAGCTGGCGGCGTACACAATTGTGTGATGGTTGGTATTGATGATGGGCATTTGGAATAACACTACGTCTGTGGTGAACCCTGATTTACACCACGGACGAAGTGGTACTCCAGTGAACCGTCATTGTGATATAGTCCACTCTTCTACTCCTATTTACAGATGACAGTTCACCCAGTAGAAGTCTGGACACTGGCATATATGTATTGTCCGCCATTTACATAACCATTTATACATTTGTATTGTATGACACTGCCATCGTTGTATGCCACTCCTGTTGACTATTGGTAGATGCCACTTATGCGATGTGGTCCATGCACACCCTGCTCACCGAGTAGAAGTCTGGACACTGGCATATTTGTCTTGTCCGCCATTTAAATCACCATTTATTCAGTAGTCTGAATAGTATTGTATGTCACTGCCATCGTTGTATGCCACTCGTGTTGACTAGGCCTATTTGCAGATGCCACTTATGCGATGTGTTTCATACACTGGCGTATATGCTTGTCCTCACCATATTTGTCTTGTCCGCCATTTACATCACCATCTATACAGTTGTATTGTATGTCACTGCCGTCGTTGTATGCCACTCCTGTTGACTATTGGTAGATGCCACTTATGCGATGGGTTCCATGCACGTTGCTAACCCAGTAGAAGTCTTGCATTGACTGACTGAAATTAGTTTTCGTAGTCGATTGAAAACAGATATTTCGCCCGTAATTTGATCAGCATGGATATCAACATAATGTAATCTTAACTCCAAATTTGGTCATAAGAACCCTATGTGCACCACTACTCAGGTTGTAAAGCATAAGGGGTCAAAGGTCACACAGGGGTCA
Organism: Ophiura sarsii; assembly: GCA_035610835.1. Lineage (NCBI taxonomy): Eukaryota > Metazoa > Echinodermata > Ophiuroidea > Amphilepidida > Ophiuridae > Ophiura > Ophiura sarsii. The sequence goes on along the minus strand of CM069447.1, from coordinate 58,536,070 downwards.
CTAGGGGTCAAAACGTGGACTATTCTTTTTCCTGTGCTCATTGATAAGCCAAGATAAAAAGTCAATGATAAGTTTTGGGTCAAAGGTCAAAAAAGAGTCACTAGGGGTCAAAAGCCCTCGACTAATATCCGTGATCTATGATCACAATCATATCTAGTTTAATTTGCCTGACAGCCATGTCGAAATTTGGAAAATGGACCCAAATGTCATTATATGATTAAATAATTCTTTTTTGGGGGATACGTATGAGATCCATGATACAAAAAAGTCAAGCCGCAATCAATTTTGCGACAAAAAAGTCATTCTAATAGAATTTTTTTAATTTTTTTAAATTCTAAAATATCAACATTTGAAAAATTATCCCAAATACCATTATTTGGTTAAATAATTAAATTGTGTTTGGGTACGTATGAGATCGATGATGCAAAAAAGACAAGCCGCAATCAATTTGGCGACAAAAAAAGTCATTCGCATAGAAATCATAATTATTTTTTAAAATTCTAGGCTTGACCGACAAATATCAATATAAAAATTAGCCCAAATACCATTATTTGGTTAAGTAAAATTCAATTTTTGTTGGTACATATGAGATCGATGAAATAGAAATCATAACAATTTTTTTTTTAAATTCTAGGCTTGACCGACAAATATCAAAATTTGAAAATTAGCCCAAATACCATTATTTGGTTAAATAATTCAATTTTGTTTGGGTACGTATGAGATCGATGATACAAAAAAGTCAAGTCGCAATCAATTTGACGACAAAAAAGTTGTTCGCATAGAAATCATAACATTTTTTTTTTAATAATTCTAGGCTTGACCGACAAATATCAAAATTTGAAAAATTAGCCCAAATACCATTATTTGGTTAAATAATTCAATTTTCTTTTGGTACGTATGAGATCGATGATATAAAAAAGTCAAGCCGCAATCAATTTGACCACAAAAAAGTAATTCGCATAGAAATCATAACAATTTTTTTTTTAATTCTAGGCTTGACCGACAAATATCAAAAATTGAAAAATTAGCCCAAATACCATTATTTGGTTAAAATAATTCAATTTTCTTTTGGTACGTATGAGATCGATGATATAAAAAAGTCAAGCCGCAATCAATTTGACCACAAAAAAGTAATTCGCATAGAAATCATAACAATTTTTTTTTTTAATTCTAGGCTTGACCGACAAATATCAAAATTTGAAAAAATTAGCCCAAATACCATTATTTGGTTAAATAATTCAATTTTGTTTGGGTACATATGAGATCGATGATACAAAAATAGTCAAGTCGCAATCAATTTGACGACAAAAAATTGTTCGCATAGAAATCATAATTATTTTTGTTTAAATTCTAGGCTTGACCGACAAATATCAAAATTTGACAAATTAGCCCACATACCATTATTTGGTTATTAAAGTAATTCAATTTCTTTTGGTACGTATGAGATCGATGATATAAAAAAGTCAAGCCGCAATCAATTTGACCACAAAAAAGTAATTCGCATAGAAATCATAACATTTTTTTTTTAAATTCTAGGCTTGACCGACAAATATCAAAATTTGAAAAATTAGCCCAAATACCATTATTTGGTTAAATAATTCAATTTTGTTTTTGTACGTATGAGATCGATGATACAAACAAAGTCAAGCCGCAATCAATTTGACCACAAAAAAGTAATCCGCATAGAAATCATAATTATTTTTTTTTAAATTCTAGGCTTGACCGACAAATATCAACATTTGAAAAATTAGCCCAAATACCATTATTTGGTTAAATAATTCAATTTTTTTTGGTACGTATGAGATCGATGATGCAAAAAAAGTCAAGCCGCAATCAATTTGGCGACAAAAAAGTCATTCGCATAGAAATCATAATTATTTTTGTTTAAATTCTAGGCTTGACCAACAAATATCAAAATTTGACAAATTAGCCCAAATACCATTATTTGGTTAAATAATTCAATTTTGTTTGTGTACGTATGAGATCGATGATACAAACAAAGTCAAGCCGCAATCAATTTCATGACAAAAATGTCTTCAACATAGGCCTAATGATTTTTAACGATCGCGACGTGTAGGCTAGCACAAACAAACACGTTATTTTTTTGGCAGGCATCTGACCAGGGATACTATTAATTTTGGGATAGGAAAGTCCTACGCTGTAACGCACGTGTAGCGAAAACGGTTCCGTTTGCATAAATTACATAAATTATGGTAATCATCGGAATGTGTCGGTGACCGGTATTTAACGCGTTTAACAATGTTTAACCAGGTTTAACGTAATATTTGGTCGGCATAGGTTTGGGGGCGCTGTGGATTTACACAGACGACGGTGGCCACGCGAAATCTAAATTAACAGGCGGTTGATTTATATTATAAAATGTGGATCAAAATGTAAATAAAAATAAGTCAATATTCAAAATGATGAACAGTTTATATTTCAACAGAAAACTTAAACCTTTTTAAAATAGCTCGAAAATTGTCAGAGTCCAAGAACGTCAAACTTCCCAACGAATTGCGTAGGAAAAGTCGACATCGGTGATGGAATGGATGTATCCATTATTATAGCGTATCCATAGCGTATTAAACGTATACATAGCGTATGACTAACGTATTGATAGCGTATCACTAACTTATAACAAACTTATGACAGCGTATCACAGCGTATGCGATCGGCGAGCGTATACCAATTACGTATGCTTAACGTATTCGAAGCGTATGTCTGCCGTGTTCGACGTATCCTCAGCGTATCCTCGGCGTACAACGAACACGTGACTTATGCCGCTGCAGAAATTGAGTTTCGTACACGGCGGGACAAGTGTTGCCAGTTCAAGTAAACGCAGCCTAGATGATAACTATTAAAATAACTAGAAGGGTAAATCTATTATAGGTCCAACCTATAACTTACGACGAGTAACGTACCTCTAACGTATGTCAGCGTATGTCAACGTATGTCTAACGTATGTCAGCGTTTGTAAACGTATGTCTAACGTACCACGAACCTATCGGGAACTTATGCAGAACGTAAGTTAAGCACACGTTGAGTACGTCGAGACATTTTGAACATGCTCAATATTTTTTCGCGGGCTCGACGTGTTCCAAATGTTCACAACGTATCACGGCGTGCTCTTAACGTAAACGACGTATCCCCAACTTACCCCTAACTTGTATCAGCGTACACCAACGTACACCAACGTATTTTTTCGATATTTCGCATACGTTGGCATACGTTGAGGCGATACGTAAAGGCCCTGTAATACGTTCTGCATAAGTTCCCGGTAAGTTTGTGGTACGTTAAATATACGTTGACATACGTTAGTGGTACGTTACTCGTACGTTACTCGTAAGTTGGTATACGTTGATGAACGTAGGCTGACGGGGAAACGTACAGCCAACGTAGTGATAACGAGTTGATAACGTACATGTATATGTGCCGTATGTCTAACGTATGCCTGACGTATTTCCAACGAGTTTCGATGTATTCTCACGTATTCACCTTATGCCGGGCGATCGTCTAAGGCCCTGTCACGTATCCATAGCGTATCCATAGCGTATTGAACGTATACATAGCGTATGACTAACGTATTGATAGCGTATCACTAACTTATAACATACTTATGACAGCGTATCACAGCGTATGCGAGCGTATGCGAGCGTATGACTAACGTATGCTTAACGTATACTTAACGTAGCGTAGCGTATTCGTAGCGTATGATGATGGGTTGATGTGTTCAGCACGACAGACCATGAATAAGTGAGGATGAGATACTCAAGGGACCCATTTATATACTCAAACCCTCCATAAGTTCCCAAAACGCCGAATGCTCGCTAGCTGTACGGTACATACGCTAGCTATACGGTAGCTCTGTCACACCATGGCGTATCGCCTGAACGTATGACAACGTATGCGGAATTTCGAAAAATACGTTGGCGTACGTTGGTGTACGCTGATACAGTTAGGGGTAAGTTGGGGATACGTCGTTTACGTTAAGAGCACGCTGTGATACATTGTGAACATTGGGAACACGTCGAGCCCGCGAACAAATATTGAGCATGTTCAATATTTCTCGACGTACTCAATGTGTGCTTAACTTACATTCTGCATAAGTTCCCGATAGGTTCGTGGTACGTTATACATACGTTTACACACGCTGACATACGTTAGACATACGTTGACATACGCTGACATACGTTAGAGGTACGTTACTCGTCGTAAGTTATAGGTTGGACATATAGATTTACCCTTCTAGATATTTTAATAGTTATCATCTAGGCTGCGTTTACTTGGCAACTGGCAACACTTGTCCCGCCGTGTACGAAACTCAATTTCTGCAGCGGCATAAGTCACGTGTTCGTTGTACGCCGAGTACGCCGAGGATACGCTGAGGATACGTCGAACACGGCAGACATACGCTTCGAATACGTTAAACATACGTTGGTATACGCTCGCCGATCGCATACGCTGTGATACGCTGTCATAAGTTTGTTATAAGTTAGTGATACGCTATCAATACGTTAGTCATACGCTATGTATACGTTTTATACGCTATCGATACGCTATGGATACGTCCATTCCATCACCGATGTCGACTTTTCCTACGCAATTCGTTGGGAAGTTGGACGTTCTTGGACGTTCTTGGACTCTGACAATTGTCGAGCTATTTTTTTAATACGTCGGCATACATTCAGGCCACGTTCAGGCCATTATACGCTATGGTGTGACAGGGCCTTTATGGTGTGACAGGGCCTTTAATTCCATAGCATGAATTGTATTGTGGGTGCTTGAGTTATGGATGTAAGTGTAAATCAAATTGTACTTAAGGCAACCGAAACAAGCGTGAATAACAATAGTATACGCGTGGGCGTACCTCCCAGTTCGGTCGGTCGTGTTAATGTTTTAATTTTGTATTGTGCTTTGTTATTTATCTGTATTCTTTTCAACGTTTTTTGGGAAAAAGCTTATTATTCTGCGTGTGTCACACTGTTCAGTTAACCGAAAAACAACTGCATCAATGTATCAACACTACCAGTTTGAACTATATATTACGTTACAACTAATAAGACGAATAACGCACTGTGTCTTCAACGAAATCGATATAGTGTAAATGGACTGTGTTGATATTAGGATGGCACAGTATGCTTTAATGGGAATTTGATAGCCTCGGTAACCTTTAAAACGTTGTAGATAAATAACAAGATGAATTTACCTAGATACGTATGTGAAAGGATTTTGTTTCCCTTTGGTTTTATGTTTCTTAAAGCTATAACACATATCACATTAAATAGGTATTTCAGCGGATAACTAAATGCAATGCTGTAAAGGTCAATAGAAAACGTGTTTGTTCTGTTTTCAGTGCGGTTCTGATGGCGATGCGAATGTGTAAGGACTGGAATTATGAGCTAATCAACATTGATTTTCTCAAGAATAGACTTACATATTGACTTAATTCATAAATGGTAATACTAATTACTTTGCACTTTTGGAAATAATGTACACAGACAGTTCTATGTCATTCAATTCTATGTTTCTACTTATAACTTCAGTATCCATTTATGTTGATTCGATCATTTAGAGATTTGTGATAGGTATATAACGCGATTACCATTCAGGTTATTTATTTGCACGCGTTGGTAAAGTTTGGACCTGATATTGACCCATTGTCATTTTTGATGTTCTACATATGTCCCTATGGTTCGCTAATGAAATACATAGTTCCATTATTAAATAATACATTAACTTATATAGCGCTTAGTCAAAGGAAGTCAAAGCGCTCTAAAAAGTTATTATTATTATTATTATTATACTCCACATTAACTGAAAGTTAATACAGGAGTATATTGTTTTTGTTTTTGAGGGGCGAGTATCATTTTTGAATTACTCGAAAACTAATCGACCTATTCCAACCAGAATCGGCACACGTTATTTTTTTCTCGACATGCGCTACGACTCCGCGTTTCGGAAAAAAATACGCGCTGGAATTGTTGTTATCGTGGATTTAGCTTATCTCAGATTATCTAATATTATCTCCCCCATTGAAAACAATGGGAAAATACTCCCGATGAGATATCTCAAAAACAAATTGAGCTAGTGCACTGATATTTGGCACACAGGTTGCTGATTACAATACCCTGACTTAATGTGCCACCGGGAAAATTTTGACCGTTTCCATGGCAACGGGAGCCATTTGAATAAAAAAAATACCAAATTTTACCGGTTTCCATGGAAACCATGCACAAACCAAATCTGAGGAATTCACAAAACTATGCATCGTACATGTTGAACATCATATCTAGCATCATGCACCCAGGTGTTGGAGTCAAACATGCAAAAATGAGCAATTTAGAGCTAATTTTTAATTTTTCACTACTGGTTCAGGGAAATTTGGTCGTCACGGTAACCCGAAAAGCCACGTCACACATTTTCAGCCGACCGATCTGAATCGACAATTTGTCGACTCGACCCGACGCTGAAAATTTCGTTCCAATCAATGATGAATAAATTCTATCATCATTCATCAAATTGCTTATTTTACGTCAAATTCCAAATCCAAGAGATGGTTTATTATAGGGCTCACTGCTGTATTCCGAACTGTACGTGTCGTTTGATATATTGAATTACCGATACATTTATTAATATTATTCAGTCTCAAAGAGATGCTATCACTAGTATCAGTCACTATCAGAATTCAGATCAGATATGAATCAATGGACTGTGATTGTTTCAACCATTAGTGGATTAGGCCAAATAAAAAAAAAAAATAGTTTCTCGTCCTAATTTTTGAATAAAAGGAGGATGAGGGCACTTTTTATTTTTGTTTTTGTTTTTTAGTAAACAATGCAAAATCGATCGCCATTACCAGCGTAGTATTGTATGATTTATTGAAGAGAACGAGGCTTTTGTAATATATTTTTATTTCATGGCTCTGGGGGGTTGGTTTACACAAAGCCTGATTTAAAATGCTCATTGGACCATATACGTAAATATATTACCAATATATTAGCTTTTTTACATATTTTAACAAACAAAGTTATGGAAAGAATAAAGAAGTTTTTTTTTTAATATAGAATTCTTGAAAATGATGCGCGAGGGGACGAGAAACTGCTTTATTTGTTTACTTGGCCTTAAGTTAAGCTTATTATAAATTTGTTTCGATTACTGTACCTACGTATTCTATCGAAAGCTTCATTTCATGCTTCGGATGCATGGGCTTCTGTAAAAGTGTGACACTGGTAGTAGTAGGCCTATGTATAAGTAACAAAATGTTGTCAAATTCTAGACAAAACTTTAATTACCGTAGGCCTATTTTATTTATTGGCAAAGTTATTTGTCCAGTGGCGGGTTTGATTGTTTGCTATTTGCTATAGGGAGCACTAACCTAATTCGCTCCCCATAGGCTTTACACGCAAATGGCGGCCTATTATACCTGCTCTATTTCAACAACCCTTCGATCAATTTTTATGTGAATTTGCAATCTCATGCCTTAAATGCTTATTTACCCCCAATGTGCAATAGCATATGTGAATATAAAGGCAAGTTAGCTGATTACATTTTTCAGTAAATGCCGCTGAATCAGGAAGTATTAATTTCATCACCTAATTGTCAGTCTTCAGGATGGGATGGCGGTAAATTGGCGGATAGAATTATAGTAAAGCTCAAATCATCCCGTTTTTTACAAACTTACGTACATCCACACAACACATAAATGCAACATTCGAGAGGACAACAGCAGCTAATGTGTCGATCTCGCACACTTTGGTGCTAGGAACTATTGCTGTACTCAATTTTTGGCCGGAAGTGGCTAGACTGAATTAGTTGTGTGCGCCCATAACTAAGCACAGCCTGTGAGCGTGACATAAGGGAGCACACTACTAAATTCGTTATTCATGACTTCTCTTTGACGTAAGAGCAGTCAATTCAAATCGCTCTAAATTCTGTTTGTGATTTGATCAACATATTTTATCATTGTTTTTATAAATTTATGTGCATAACTGAAAATCAAACCTTAGATTTAATCTCAAATTAATTTAGGTAAACACAAATTATGATGGTTTCCGAGAATTGTTTTCATCTAAAAATTGGTTTGCCTCTTGAAAAATGCATCCCTGCTATATTTTTTTCTTTTTCATTTTTTTTACAATAATAACACCTGACTATCGATTCAAGCAAAGCAACCCTTAGCGCGCCGGGTTGAAAAAGACCCGGGGGGTGTACTTTCGCCAAAATCGTATATACATGGCTGTGCCTGCCGGACTTCGAATATTTGACTTTTTCTATACCTATTTCCGGGCCAATTGCCCACCCATCAATATACCAATTGTGTTAGAAAAGCACCCAATTTTGAACAAATTGGGGGCTTTTTTACACAAAAAATGCCTCAAAATACACCCAATTTATAAATGCCAATTGGGCGCTTTGGTCTGTGACAAAAACACCCCATCGCTATGGCCAATTTTTGAAAAAGCACCCCAAAAGGCAGGCACGTTGGCCTATACCACCTCAATGAGGTATAAAGAATTGACTCATACGCGTATCGTATGCGCAAATCAATTTAAATGAAGAAGCGTAATGTCTGATATATATATGTTGCTGCGCATGATCTTGATATTACTGTTATCAAAACATACATGTTCATCTACCATTCACAATATAAACTGCTCACACAAAGTTAGGAAACTTTTTTTAATCAAGTATATTTTTATTATTTATTACCCTCTTGTATTATGTTGCATATCAATGGAAAGCTGAAGTGTTCTTCTTTAAAATGATACCAACTGTGCAATGATGACATGTTGCCGGACTTGGCCACATGAATGAGAATGAGGCAAAGTCACAAATCAAATGTGCCAAATTACCGTTATCTGTGCTAAACAGTCAATGGGTAATGGCACGGGCTCTCTCCAAATCTGTTAAACGCGGCATATTGAAACTGCAAAACGTTTACCGTGTCTCAGAAAATTGTACAAGTTGTAGGTCTAAACCTTTCATCACTTACCTTCATGACCTTCCACCTGGAGTCATTGTTAACCCAGTCTTGCAAATACCCAAATAATGGTTTTCTAAAGAGATGAGGGTTGGGGCGTGTGTGTCGTGCTCACTGGTGCTAATCTTTGTGTAAACCATTCATGGTTCTCAAGCATGACCGGTTTGATTATTGATCATTACCTATTGACTATTTAGCACAGATAACGGTAATTTTGGCACATTTGATTTGTGACTTTGCCTCATTCTCATTCATGTGGCCAAGTTCAGCAACATGTAATCATTGCAAATGTGGTATCATTTTAAAGAGGAACACTTCAGCTTTCCATTGATATATAACAGATACAAAGAGGGTAATAAATAATAAAAATATACTAGATTAAAAAAAGTTTCCTAACTTTTTGTGAGCAGTTTATATATATAGAAATGTTTGCAAGGTATATTAAAACAAGCGGGACATATTCCAGTGACACAATTAGCATAACTATCTCAGAATCAACTTGATGTAAACGTGTTGATATACACTACAGCTAAACACAGCTAGGTAGCAAGTGTTCTCTTTATTAAACACATAGTGATTTGAAATAACACAATTTTATTTGCAGAGAGTCTCCGAGGCACGGACGTGAGTGAGCATAATGTTATTTTACACTCTCAAGGTTAGCGTTGGATAAAAGAGTAACGTGCCGAACAATTCAGTAGCAGAGTTAAAACAGGTCTTATATAGGTAATTGTCACTCTAGTCATGCAGAGAGAAAACATCCCCATTTTTTTATTTTTAATAAATGACACCAGGATATCATTTGTACGCCTATCAAACATGCTGCGCCCTTTCACAAAGTGAAATGGCATTGAAGTATTCAGAAACACATTTAAAAGAAAGTATATCATATACACGGATCTGCAAGATCTTATTCTCACGTATATTAGAATGTTCAATTCATCATTGTAAAAGGCTTTGCCACAGTTAAAGACAAGAAATGTCCTTACAACTTTATATTATAATATTATTACGTAGGAGTTATAGTTTTGGAGTTGAGAGCATATGTATTACCTGGTCAGTTACTTATTTTGAGGACTGCCATGACTGTAGATGTAACACAATACTACCCCGATGTGTCCCAGGGCAAGGTAACCCAGGGCAAGGCATTTCGTCTTCAATATAATCATTATATTGTACAGCTGCTGAAGCAAATACCGTATGTGTTATATTTTAAGGAAGTCATTCAGTGATCAGTATAATAAGCCGGTCAAGTGAAACACGAAATCAAGTTTGCTCTAACTTGCTCAAGCTTGTACGGTCGTTAGATGCAGTTTAATAACGTCTACGCTAGGGCTCAGGGCCGCCGCGGCGGAAGTTTGGGTGATCGTGCATCAGTTCTTGGTTGAAGGAGGAGGAGAGTGGATACTCCTACAACTATCTTTTCTGAAACTCTAGTTATTTCCATGATAGCACGAAGAAAGACAGCGGGTGGAACTGGCAGATGTTAATGACCATTATTAATATTCATTTTGAATTCTGAATCAAATTATCTGGGCGCGGCCGGATATAGAATGGGGAACTACGCGCTTCCGGCTCGTGGAAGAGTAGTATTTTGTTAGCATAAGGTCCGTAAGGCGACGGAAAAGGGTGTTTTTTGGTGTTTTTTTAGCGATGTGAGGGGGGGGGGGGGGGATTTTAATTTGTTTAAGAGTTCGACAGTACTCTATTATGTTATATTTTGGTTAATTTTCAGGCAATTTTCGAAATGTTTTACAATTTTTAAACAATTTCATTGCCTAAGGGTTAATATGGAATGGAGTACGTACACATCTTAACTATGAAGTAATTCTTTACAGCAGTTTTTGACGATTTGAAACGATTTGAAACTCATCAGAAATATGACCACACATATAAAGAAGAATTGTATTTAAAAGAACCTCTTTTCGACACTATCCATGTCTTTATTAAGAACGCATAGCCAAGGTGATACTGGAACTATAAATTGAAATTGTATGGAAATAATTAGCACAATGACGTCACGACAACATCTATTCCGAGACGCAACGCTATTTGATCAAACGAGCAGTCGCTCATTTCAATGGGAGTACCCTCCATCCCCGTTTGTTATTGCTACAGAAATACGTTTGTAAGACTATACAGTTGCAACGTCAGGCCTCGACTACGAAATGCACACTTAACTACACACACAAAATATGACCGGTACATAAATAAAATGTCCCCGTGTCATCTGTAAAATCTCTCATCCGTAAAGCTACACTCTCGGAAGGAAACTAACGAAGTGCGCCTCGTGCTTCGGAGGTCGTTGTCCCTCTCGAATATTTAGAGTTTATGTCTTCAACATTGCGCGAAAGCCACCGAGCGTGTATGTGCATGGCTTATCATTGACGTTAGGCAGGATGTAACTGTTCTGAAATTGTATTTCGAGTATGCGCGTCCCTTATGAACGCAATATTGATCGAAACGCCAAACGTGCTCTGGAAAATACTGATGCGTATTTTTATAGTTTTGCATTGTAAACATATTAGTTACCTTTTGGGAATCATGTCGTGACATCATATAATCAGGTGGGTATTGATAAAGGTTCTATTACCGTTACCACATTTAGGCTATATATATACAGGGTGAGTAAAAAAAAAGGTGTACTCTGATATCGAAAATATCGATGTCCAAACTAGCAAAGTAAAAAGTCTCTCTCTCTTTCTCTACATGGACATTCATTCTTGAAGACAATTTGTTTTCAGGTAAGTCCATCAATAGGCAAATTAGCTCTTCCTTCTACGTGACCACTGTTAATACACAGTCTCGCTCTGGTCTTCATGCTGTTGATAGCGCGCCTGGAGATCCTTCTTCGACGCAAAGCTCTACATGCATTGTCAATACGTTGCCGTAGTACTTGAAGACTTTAAAACCTTTTGTCAGGACTGTAATTTGTTATTGCTTATAATACCTGACGATATTGTATTTGAGCCTTCGAAGATGGTACCTTGTTCGGATCTAAAAATGGCCATTTTTATTCAAATCCGCATAAAATGAGTTTCTCTTAAACAATTCTAACCAAATAAAATTCTTATTAACGCTAATTGATAGGTCTTGTTTACCATTAAAATGATTTGGGTGACAAATCCTCATATCTCTTTTTAAAAATCCTTCAAGCTGAGTACACTTTTTTTTACTCACCCTGTACATGTACATGTATTATTAGTTCAATATTAGTTATATTTATAATAGCATACATATATATGTATATTATTTGCCAGTCAATTCATATCCTTTTTAAAATCAGATGAGGACATTCTTTTGCATTCACCATGTTAACCGTAAGTATTTTCTTTTTTATGGAGGAAAAATAACTTGGATAAAAAGAAAAGGGTAACCTTTGATTACAGCGTACAGTATTTTTATTTACGAAAATATAATCGACGTCCCAATGGGAAATCATAATGGAACAGATGTATGCGTACACGTCGTAAGTGTAAGTCACGTACATGCTAAGATATGATTCATATACCAAAGCAATATCAAAACAATTGTATCCCTTATACATGTTATAACAACTATACAGTATAATAGTGACTCATGATGGTATTAAGCATCCAGTTGCTAAGGGTTGTAATGTGATTTGTTTATCCAAATAAACGACATTCCGAATTATAAAGTACATTGGCGTATACTTGAGTACACTGCGCTCACTATAATAGGCTCGGTTGACTACGTCATCGAAAACCGGTGGCGCATGCACTTGGAGAGGGACTTGGGATTAGCATTTTTAAGCATTAAGGGGTTAGGGTTAACACCGGCTTACTTTACACTTCTCAGGTCAATGCTGCGAAGAACAACTAACGCATGATGTCGAAATATGATTATCTGATAAACTCCAACACCAAAATGTAAACAACACTCGCGTATTTAGAATACATATCATGAAGTAATATGGAAATGGCATTTAAAATGGTCCACAATATGAGATTATTATGCTTCAACGAACGCAGAATACAAGTTGCAAACACAAACAAATGTAAGGATGATCAAATGAAAACAGATCCTATAATCAGTTCTTGTTTTCATAAACATGTATGTTGTACTAACACTATTCGCACATAAGCAACATTGTCTACGTGATCTACTTGTCGGTTTGAAGGTATTCCTTCGTTAATGTTTACACCCCTTAATTCAAACTATATGTCATATACCATTGTCAATGTGCATCCGTTCCTTCTTAACAGTTTAGCTGTGACATATAATGTTATCTACAATCTAACAGTTACATCACCGCCATTATGTGTTATCAGTTTGAACTAGAATTGACATTTAGAAAGTGTATCATACGTCTTCTCTGTCTATACATACCCCTATACAAATATCACGGTAGAACTAAAACACTTATTTCGATTGAGAACGGAACTGCCACAGGTGTTGATGCAACAGATAAACGCATGCGCAAATCAATACAAAATGGATCAACACGGATCATTATCTGGACACAAACTTCATAACATATTCGGTGCCTATTAAATCCTGGTATTCATTATGTTGCTGCGCATGATCTATTTATTATGTTTGTCAACATTTGTATTCTCTATAACTTATTCTATGTTTCGGATCGAAGAGTAACGTGCTGAACAATTCCAGTTAAATGTCATATGTTTTATATTGTTTTCTGTGCACTTAAAAGGTCCCTATCTCAAAATGACAGAAATGTCAGTTAGTACTTTGTAATTCTCAGCTCATGTGACGAGTTCTTGTTGCACGAGGCCTTTTTTAACGAACAAACCTAAATCCAGCAAATCCAACACTACTCAACTGTAATCACCGTTGGATAGTTTTACAGGAAGAAACCGAATTAAGTGAATACACAACACTTACTAGATCGGGAATACAGATTTAAAGTCTTATCTCAAACGTTCAGAATCTGTTTTAATACCGCTCATCCATCTTGACATTTAACTGCTGACAACTTTTCTTCCATATAACTCTTCTGTATTGTATAACCATGTTCAAAACAATTATAAAGTCAATTGATGATGTGGACACTTGCAAAACATACGTTTCGTGCTGTTCAACGATTTCATTGACAAATACAGTTCTTATGTGTTTTTGTTCAGCATTTAGTTCATAGGAGACCCTGTGTCAGGTGCTAATAAGTAAGAATGCAAAACATGATGTTCGAATTAAGAATTATCACATGTTTGTATAGTTTACAATAATATGCTGCTGTATTAGGCAGTATTACCGGGAAAAGTCAATCGAACCGGTATGATATTAACAAAAGTGTAACAAACGTGTACCTGCCGTGTGCTTGAATGAAAAGTTCATTACGGATTTGTTTCGTAGTGTCAATTTCTCCAATGTAACCGTTTCAATAATATGCACCAGCCTCTTTCTTGCTCGCAGTTGTGTATACATGTACATACATTTGGAGCAGCTTTGCTAATATTAGCGGGCCCTAGATATACATTTAGAGAAGAACCCATTCCGCGCATTCAATCGATACTTCACGCCCTATCACACCTTTTAAAGGGGTACTAAGAGATGTTTTGTTTTTAAACACATTTTACTTCAATATTTAATATAATCATTATAATTGGCCATTATTGTTGTTTCTACTCACAAAAAATAGCACAATTTGATTAAAGCAATGTTTAAATATCTTGAATAACATCGCAATTTATCGAAACTTAAAAAGAAATTATCCTATGTAATTTGAATTGAAAAGAACAATAGCGTAACGCTGTTTACCATAAAATGCTGTCCGAGCCGGGGATGGAATATTTTGAAACGACATTTTATTGCACAAAGACGGCTGATTTTCCTTAATCCTTACAGCTGTAAGTTTGTGTATTTAATACATTTGAAAAATGTAGAAATCCCGGTGTTATCGTAATTGAGGGTGCATCCCTAAATACCCCTTTAAGTACTATTGTCTCTCTGTGAGGATATATGGACGTCATATTGCTTACATCTATACTACTTCTAGCGTAAACCATGCTATCGTGTATAGTAAGGCAAGTTTTACATGCACGGCTTTCCTTTCCTAACGCAAGGTAGGTAGTATGTTGTCAATGCCGTGAATATCCAATCTAGCTTGTTTCTCAGGTAACATGGGGTAAGTTAAAACTGGCTTTCTTCGTTTTCTCAGACATCTTCATAAGAGAATGTTTAATGTTCAATATACAGATAAAGCTACTGTGCTTTAACCCTCGTCCTCCAGAGACGTTTTTATATCGCTGTTACCCAAGGAGAAGGGGGGAGGGGTAACCCCTAAATCCAAACCGAAATGCAGAGTATATTTATGTGGGTAAACATGCGAGAGGTCCCCCTTTCCATACATACCAAAACAAATACATGTTAAAGTCCCGTGGCAATTATATAATAAGGAAGTGCATGTATTCAGTTCTCACTATATCATGTCAGGTAAAGTGAAGCATATCACATTTGTATTCAGTTAACATGCTCAAACTCGCACGTTTTATATAGACAATTCAATAGCGTTTCTGTCCCGTTCTGTTTATTTTAGGCATCGGATCAAATAGCCATCATATTAAAGCAGCTTTTAGTTCTACGGCGCGTTGGTTTCTTAGAAATCCATGGTAACCATCAATACATCCAATAATAGCATGGCCAAAACACAGCGACTTCCTCGCGTCGTATTGACGTGTTCCTATTAACCATAATCGCAACGAATCATGTTCGGGGGAGTCGGGGGGGGGGGGGGTGTATCTCAGCAAAATTATGACGCACAGACATTTGGCGCCATCTGCACTGTAATTTGGGTCGACGCAGGAGTAAGAGTGATCGTGAACATCAGGCATTGGGTACGAGTGGGTATGTAGGACTATTGATTGACTATTTTCAGGTCGTCCCCTTTTAATGTAGTTCAGGAACGCTTTTGAATATCAACCGCTACACGTCATGTAAACCAGTACGCTTAGGTAATACCTTAAATCCGTAGTTCTTTACAATTTAAAGACTCACAAGTAGGCTTTTGTATCCATTTCATTTTCAACGTATGCGTAATATAAGATCAGAGCGCTGTTCAATTCGAGTAGCGTGTGGACTAAGATTTGCGTTACGTAGCTACTTTTACTCACCAGACGAAAGAAAAGAAACAATAATAACTCGTGTAAAAACTCAGGTTACAATATAGCACCAACCATAGTTTTGATCAGGAGAAACCCGTCATTGATTTAAAGGGACATTCAGTGATTTATTGGAGGCTGCGCCCTCAATGTTGGTACATACTGAGATTTGTACAGTTTTACAATTGCATTACATGTATGAACCATGTATGAACTTATACTTGTAAGGATTAGACAGATTAGCCCTCTTTGTAAAAGAAAATATCAATTCAAAAGTAGTTTTAAACATAGCATTATATTTGACAGCAATTCAATGAAATTTAAGTAACAACAAATTTACAAGAGAAGAAATGTATACACACGAAAACAACTGTAATGTAAAAGTGGTAATTTTCGTGCTATTAAATGTTGGCGCGTTGCTGTTTTTCGACCATTTCGCTTGTTTTTACATTTTGCGATTTGAAAGCTTATTCCAGACTAATACACAAAATTAATGCGTGCTTTTTTATTATTTTAGCGGTAGCTGCTTGGAAGTCACCCGGGAAAGCCACTCGGTGGTCTTCCAAACAACAGGCTCTGTGGAAGCCATCGGATGTCTACGCGAAAATCATCGGATGACTGGACAGAACGTCATCCGTTGTCTCTCGATAGTCATCCGGTGGTCATCCAAAAAAAATTGAACGTACCTAATTTGCATATAATGTTATCCGGTGACTACCCGATACCTTTTTTATATTTTGCATGGGAAGTTTACCCATGACTATCCGGTGAATATCTGATAGCTATCCGGTAAATTCTTTTTTATTTTTGCAATGAGATATGCTCCCTAGCTATAGCACTTACACAGTCATAATGTAAATATGCTGGGCATAAAGACTGCTTAATTGATTTCATGAGTGGCAAAAGCAACAATGACCATGCATCTTGAATCCTGAAGTATTCACCTGTATTCACCTGTTTTCACCTGTGTTGTCGGGCTCCAAAATAAGACTAAAAAGTCTTTTAATGCCCACCCTTAGACATACAAAAATACCACTGCATAAGTATTAAATTATCTTGTAAATTTCATGTTCTGCTGACGGGCTTGAATTAACGGTGCGAGTTCTGCACAAACATTGACTGCTGAAACATATGCGGCTGGTAATTCTAATTCACAAGCCATATGTGAATTTGTTGTATTTCTTGGAAAAGAACCCATCAAACTTGGACTTGAAACAGTTGACTGTTGGTGCTTCTACAGCTGCAATGGGAAGTAGGTTCCAGTTGTCGACGACTCTGTGCGTGAAGCTACCCTTCCTTATATCCAGTAAAGTATATATATAAACAAAAAAATCAATACGCTGAAATCGTCCAAATTCGACCCTACGTCTAATGTCGGTGTAACTCTTAACGTATGTTAATGTTTTGCAACTGTCATCCAAATGTAATTTTAACTATTATGTAGACAATTCGTTATTACTTACCTTCGAATATTCCGAACCGATAAGTGTCTACAACCCCAAATTGTATAGTATGTGCACTATGGGTTATGCAAAGGGGAAACTATGTTAATATTGCTTAATCAATCGATACCTGACGTACATGATAATGTGAATATGTGCCCCTCGTGAACTGATAGTAAGCACTCAACAACTGCCCTAAGAGGATTTGTTTTCTGCTAAATGGATTTCATAATTACCCCATGGGCGTCAAAAGTGGGTTCTTGTGGGGCAACTGGGTGACAAAATGTTTCTACTTTTAATAACGTGGGCAATTATTGACAATATTGTTTAATATTCAGGTAATGGAACTTTCAATAATTGATGAGGGGTAAATGGTTACACCTAAATTTTCAGGGATGCCAAACATTGATGGTTGTAAGTTTCTACTAGATAGTCATGCTACAAATTCAATTTAAGTTGGAAATGTAAACGTAGTTTTGTATATTTCTAATTATACTGTATCATTTCATATAATGTTGTCGTCTGAGTAATTTAAGACATCTGAAAATGCAGTGCACATGTTTATATAAAATAGATCATATCACGCCCATACTTAATAAGGAACTAGGGCTTCTCTTTATAAAATAATAACGTTGTTTAGTGAGACGTTGTTTCTTAGTTTGTATTTTAAAGACAGTTTTTCTTTTTTCTTTTTCAGGGAACATCAGTGTGTGAAATAGGAAAAAATGTGAGCCTTTTATGATGGCCGCCACCTCCATAATATAATGTCCCGATCTTTTGGGGATTTTAAAGCACCTGCTGCAATCAATCACTTGCATATACCTGTTCAGGAAGATCCGTCTCCAATGAAATCCCGTAACACGAAAGAATAGATCATCGACGGGAAACACGTGCAACTTCCCACTAAGCTCCGAAGGTGTGGTAATCTGTGGTTAACACAAGCGCCACAATTGCACACAATCATAATCATCGGGGATTTCAACGGAGATAAACGCTCCGAGTTGTATTCCCACAGCTCGTATTATTCCCATTATATCTCAACAACTCGACCTCCATTGCACAAAGAGGCCGTATACTACCACTAACACGTACCCATCTTTCAAGGTGTCGGCGCAAAAACTGGACAGAAACATCACAACTTATTATGGCAATAAATTCGTACTATTATGGAGTATCTGTGTAGAGAACGACACCGTACTTATCACCATTTGAAAATGGGAGCACATATGATCTATTAAATATGGAATTGCTTGAGTTTTTTTGTCTTGATGGGGTACTTGGATAACAAATAGAATCATGATGGTTTCGATCCGGTATGTTCTAAATTTACTCAAAATGTGGTGATGTACAGGTTATTTGAAACCATCTAAAAGCATTTACTGCCTCAAGCTCTCCAGTTATGCCGATAAAGCAATATGAACGGTTTATCACACTCTTATAAGAATGCGAGGTATTTGTAGGTGAAGTATATTTTAGTTCATTTAGATGATACCGTAATTAAACGCTGGAACAAGGAAGGTATTTATAGCGATATACATAAGCGCTCATTCAATTGATATACCCAGCCCGGACAGACACGTAACCATATTAACGCATTTGATAAGAGATATGCATACATTGTATACACTGTGCTTTAATTCCGTAAGTATGAGTTGTAAATCAAATATTACTTAAGGCAACTGAAACAAACGTGAATGACAATAGTATATGTGGGTCGGTCGTCTTAATGTTTTAATTGTGTGCTGTGCTTTTTTTTTAATAATATGTATATATTATGTTCACGGTTTTGAGGAAACAAGCTTATTATTACGCGAGTGTCCAGTTAACCGAAACAAAACTAAGATAAACGATTGCAAGATAACAACTGCATTACAACTAATAAGACGAATAACGTACAGTGTCTTCAACGAAATCGATATAGTGTAAATGGACTGTGTTGATATTTGGTTCGCACAGTATACTTTAATGGGAATTTGATAGCCTCGGTAACCTTTAAAACGTTGTAGATAAATAACAAGATGAATTTACCTAGATACGTATGTGAAAGGATTTTGTTTCCCTTTGGTTTTATGTTTCGTAAAGCTATAACACATATCTATTTAAATAGGTATTTCTAGGGGATAACTAAATACAATGCTGTAAAGGTCAATAGAAAACGTGTTTGTTCTGTTTTCAATGCCCATGCGCTGATGGCGATGCGAATGTGTAAGGACTGGAATTATGAGCCAATCAACTTTTGCGCAAGAACATTGATTTTCTCAAGAATATACTTACATATTGACTTAATTCATAAATGGTAATATTGATTACTTTGCACTTTTGGAAATGATGTACATAGACAGTTCTTTGTCATTCAATTCTATGTTTCTACTTATAACTTCAGTATCCATTTCTGTTGATTCGATCATTTAGAGATTTGAGATCGGTATATAACGCGATTACCATTCAGGTTATTTATTTGCACGAGTTGGTAAAGTTTGGACCCAATATTGACCAATTGTCATTTTTGCTAATGAAATACATAGTTCCATTAATAGTAATACATTAATGTATATACCGCTTAGTGAAAGGAAGTCAAAGCGCTCTAAAAAGTTAACAAAATAAAAATATTACATAGCAAAACACATTAAAAGGAATACTTAAAGTACAATGCCTTAATCTACAACTTAAGTTATACAGAACCTTACATAAAGCGAGTAAAAACAGATTATTACAAATAGCAACAGTGAGGCGGAGGGCTGTTAACTGACAGGAAAGAGGTGCGTTTTCATACTCTTCTTGAAAGTAGCGATGTATGTTGATTGGCGGATTTGAAAGGGTAAAGAGTTCCAAGAGGCGGGCGCGACGGTCGCAAAGCCCACGTCAATATAAATCCGTTTCGTGCGAGGTATAACCAGAAGTGGGCTGTCATTACCGGATCTCAGGTTGGCCTAGATGGAATCAATCGGAAAAGGAACTCACTGAGGTAGTTGACGATGACACGTGATTCCAGCGGTAGCAAAATGAAGTTCTCTCAGGAGCAGAGCTGATGATTGTAGCCTACAGATTATTCTGGCAGCGCGCGGTTCTAAAGTTCTACCAGTAATATCGTAGAGCAACTAGAGTTTGCATAATCAAGACGGGAATGAATTAGTGAACGACTGGCTTTACCATGGTAACCACACAGTGGTATCATGTATTTTCGTAACTTGGAACGATGTAGTGTCATCGTTTAAATATTACCAGTACTCTATATCTGTACAATGCTGAAATGTGAAAATTCTTATTACAATTCGCGTTTGCCTCAACATACACAATATATTTCGTTGTAATAGTGCACTGAATAAATATTGAAACATACCAGTCACTCGCAAATCACGCGAGGTGAATTCATTTACGGAAATACTTATTCATGCTTTTATCACGAGTCGCCTTGATCAATGTAACAGCCTCCTTTATGGTCTTCCGAACTCACACATTGCAAAATTACAGAGAATACAAAACTCTGCAGCAAGGCTTATTACACGCACTCGTTATTATGATCTCATTGGTATTCATCACATTACACCAGCACTTCAGAAGCTTCATTGGTTGCCGGTATCCTACCGTATTATGTACAAAATCATTGTTTCAACTTACAAATGCATCCATAATTTGGCACCGGTTTATCAACACGAACTCATACAGGAATACAAACCATCTCGAAATTTACGATCGGCTTCAAAACAACATCTTACCATTGCCTCTGTGTCAACTTAAACTTATGGTCATCGTTCATTTTGTTATGCTTCAGCTGAGCTTTGGAATCAACTTCCGCTTCACATCAAGAACTGCACAATTCTTAGCCATTTCAAATCGTCTCTAAAGACACACTTATTCACAATTACTTTTGATAATTGATTTTCCCTGTTTACAATGTGTTTGCATGTTTCATCCACATATTGTCTTTTTCTTATATTGTAATGTTATTTAAGTGTTGTTATGTTATCTGTTAGGCGCTTAGAGACTTCGGTTGGAGGCGCATTAGAAGCCCCGTTTTATTATTACTATTATTATTCATAATATCCATAAAATCAGTTGTATAGCCAAACTAAAAGCGTCCTATTAATGAGGTATGAAGTAATTAGATTTCGGCTTGAACAAATCATTTGACAACAAGGTATCCATCACCGCATTTGCCTTACAGTTATAGAGGTTACACGTGTCGAATTCAATGCACGTGGACGACAAGATATAATTGACAACGAATTTAGGATCAGCAAAGGAAAGCGGATATTAAAATAGTTCTTCTTTTACCAAACGCACATGTTGAACTTAGACTATTCACCCTTAGCAACCTGTCGGGTTGACTATGTGTCTCTTCTAAAAGTTCTCATCCGTTAATTCATATTGCATGTCATTTACTATTGCCAATGCGTATCCGTTTCTTGTTAACATTCTCGTTGTGACGTATATTTTCTCTAAAAGCACAAAGTCACCTCACCGCCATTACGTAATTTCAGTTTGAAGTAGATGACAGTTGTTAATCCTTTCTATAAATACCCATGTATAAATATAACGGCGGAACTAAAGCTATACTTTTTTCAATTGCTACACAATTGCCCTAAGTATAAATAATTGACTCATAAACGTATCGTATGCGCAAATCAATTATACTGAAGAAAGGAAATGTCTGATATATATGTTGCTGCGCATGATCTAGATATTACTGTTATCAAAACATACATGTTCATCTACCATTTATTATATATATCTAGAAATGTTTGCAAGGTATATTCAAACAAGCGGGACATTCCAGTGACACAATTAGCATACCTATCTCAGAATCAACTTAACCCTTACCGCACTGAATCTCACTAAATCTCACTGCCAGAAACTATCTCAGCGCACGTAGTGCTGGCATTGCCTCGATGACGTCACCTACCCCAGGCATATGTCGGCGGGAATTCTTAGCCGGCATATGCGCTGGGAGTTTAGCTCAGTTGGTAGGGGGACAGACTGGGGTGCGGATGGTCCCGCGATCGAATCTAGGGGGTGCTGGGTGATTTTTCGGGTCAAAAATATTTACTGGTTAAGGCCCTGTCACACCATAGCGTATGGTCTGAACGTGGCCTGAACGTATGCCGACGTATTCAAAAAATAGCTCGAAAATTGTCAGAGTCCGAGAACGTCCAAGAACGTCCAACTTCCCAACGAATTGCGTCAACATCGGTGATGGAATGGACGTATCCATAGCGTATTAAACGCATACATAGCGTATGACTAACATATTGATAGCGTATCACTAACTTATAACAAACTTATGACAGCGTATCACAGCGTATGCGATCGGCGAGCGTATGACCAACGTATTCGTAGCGTATGTCTGCCGTGCTCGACGTATCCTCAGCGTATCCTCGGCGTACAACGAACACGTGAAATATGCCGTTGCAGAAATTGAGTTTCGTACACGGCGGGACAAGTGTTGCCAGTTCAAGTAAACGCAGCCTAGATGATAACTATTAAAATATCTAGAAGGGTAAATCTATATGTCCAACCTACAACTTAAGACGAGTAACGTACCTCTAACGTATGTCAGCGTATGTCTAACGTATGTCAGCGTTTGTAAACGTATGTCTAACGTACCACGAACCTATCGGGAACTTATGCAGAACGTAAGTTAATCACACGTTGAGTACGTCGAGAAATTTTGAACATGCTCAATCATTTTTCGCGGGCTCGACGTGTTCCACATTTTCACAACGTATCACAGCGTGCTCTTAACGTATACGACGTATTCCAAACTTACCCCTAACTTGTATCAGCGTACACCAACGTACGCCAACGTACGCCAACGTATTTTTCGATATTTCGCATACGTTGTTATACGTTCAGGCGATATGCCATGGTGTGACAGGGGTTTGAGTATATAAATGGGTCCCTTGAGTATCTCATCCTCACTTCTTCATGGTCTGTCTTGGCCTTCTTGCTTTTTCCTCCTCCTCGGCCTCGGCCCCTGGTTGCTTGCTTCTTCTTGGGAGGCATGTTAACTGCTTGATGACATCGGCGGGAATGATGTAATGTGAGATCGGCGCGGTATTTATACGTACTACAGCGGCATAATAAGCCACGTTTTCGTTGTACGTCGAGGATACGCTGACGATACGTCGAACACGGCAGACATACGCTACGAATACGTTAAAGGTAGATGACACGATCACATTTTCGTAACACAGAATTATTTCAAACATACGGAGATTTTCATATGATATGAAAGCTCGTATTTTTCTCATCATCATATTGAAATTTGACGGCCTAAATCGGTATAATTACGGAGAAATCGACGAAATAACGTCGAATTACCGCGAATGGTGGTAACCACCGCTATAGTGTGTGTACATTTCAATGGGTACAGTTCACAGCATCTTGTGCGTCTAAAATAAGAACCATTAGAGCTATGCAACTCAAACTTTGGAACACGACTTTTTTAAGGATGACCTTTCATGTAGAATAGAAAACTTCAAGTTGAAAATCGGAACATCTACCTTTAAGTATACGTTAAGCATACGTTAGTCATACGCTCGCATACGCTCGCATACGCTGTGATACGCTGTCATAAGTATGTTATAAGTTAGTGATACGCTATCAATAGTTAGTCATACGCTATGTATACGTTCAATACGCTATGGATACGCTATGGATACGTGACAGGGCCTTACACGATCGCCCGGCATAAGGTGAATACGTGAGAATACGTCGAAACTTGTTGGAAATACGTCAGGCATACGTTAGACATACGGCACATATACGTTATCAACTCGTTGGCTGTACCTTTCCCCCAGCCTACGTTCATCAACGTATACCAACTTACGAGTAACGTACGAGTTATAACGTACCACTAACGTATGTCAGCGTATGTCAACGTATATTTAACGTACCACAAACTTACCGGGAACTTATGCAGAACGTATTAAGCACACGTTGAGTACGTCGAGAAATTTTGAGCATGCTCAATATTTTTTCGTGGTCCAAATTGTCACAGCGTATCACAGCGTGCTCTTAACGTAAACGACGTATCCCCAACGTACCCCTAACTTATATCAGCGTACGCCAACGTACACCAACGTATTTTTCGATATTTCGCATACGTTGGCATACGTTGAGGCGATACGTTATGGTGTGACAGGGCCTTTAGGGTTTAAGTAAACGTGTTGATGTACCCTACAGCTAAACACAGCTAGGTAGCAAGTGTTCTCTTTAACACATAGTGATTTGAAATAATACAATTCTATTTGCAGAGAGTCTCCGAGGCACAGGCGCGGACGTGACCGAGCATATTGTAGTTTACACTCAAGGTTAGCGTTGAATAAAAGAGTAACGTGCCGAACAATTCCGTAGCAGAGTTAAAACAGGTCTTATACAGGTAATTGTTACGCTAGTCTTGCAGAGAGAAAACATCCCCATTTTATATATTTTATAAATGACACCAGGATATCATTTGCACGCCTAGCAAACATGCTGCGCCCTTTCACAAAGTTAAATAGCATTGAAGTATTGAGAAACACATTAAAAAGAAAGTATATTATATATGTACACAGATCTGCACGTATATTAGAATCTCACGTATATTAGAATGTTCAATTCATCATTATAAAAGGCTTTGCCACAGTTAAAGACAAGAAATGTCCTTAAAACTTTATTTTATAATATTATTACGTAGGAGTTATAGTTTTGGAGTTGAGAGCATATTTATTACCTGGTCAGTTACTTATTTTGAGGACTGTAGGAGATGTAACACAATACTACCCCGATGTGACCCAGGGTAAGGTAACTCAGGGCAAGGCATTTCGTCCTCAATTTAATCATTATATATAATGTTCAGCTGCTGAAGTAAATATGTGTTATATTTTAAGGAAGGCATTCAGTGATTAGTATGTAATAAGCCGGTCAAGTGAAACACGAAATCCAGTTAGCTCTAACGTTCTCAAGCTTGTATGGTCGTTAACAAACGAGTCTGTCCATTATATTTACTTTACAAAGGACGCTCGGTCAATCTCGTTTAAACAAGTGGCATTTACAACACGACTGTCTCATTTGAATTAAAACATGACCATTAAAAAGAGGGGGACATTTTAGCCGATTAATGACAGTTACAAAATTGGCGCCGTCTGCGCTAGGGCTCAGGGCCGCCGCGGCGGAAATCGGGTGATCGTGCATCAGCTCTTGGATGAAGGAGGAGAGTGGATACTCCTACAACTATCTTTTCCGAAACTCTATACATTTCCATGATAGCACGAAGAAAGACAGCGGGTGAAACTGGCAGCTGTTAATGACCATTATTAATGTTCATCTTGAATTCTGAATCAAATGATCTGGGCGCGGCCGGATATAGAATGGGGAACTACGCGCTTCCGGCTCGTGGAAGAGTAGTATTTTGTTAGCATAAAGTCCGTAGAGCGACGGGAAAGGGGGTTCTTTTGGTGTTTTTTAGCGGGGGGGGGGGGGGGGGGGGGGGGGGGGGGGGGGGTCCGAATTTCGACAGTACACACAAATGTTAAAAAACGTCATTGCCTAAGGGTTAATATGGAATGGAATACGTACATATCTTAACTATGAAGTAATTCTTTACAGCAGTTTTTGACGATTTGAAACGATTTGAAACTCATCAGAAATATGACCACACATATAAAGAAGAAATGTATTTAAAAAACCGTTGTTCGACACTATCCATGTCTTTATTAAGAATGCATAGCCAAGTTGATACTGGAACTAATAATTGAATTTGTATGGAAATAATTAGGGATCACGTCAAAACTCGACCGCCCGGCAACCGCCGGTTACGGCCGGTTCCGTTCGGTTCTCACAAAACGTGTCGTCTGTTATAATATACACACATAATGAGGTCAAATAGTAACACTCTGGTGATCACGACCGGTTGAAAGTGCCTCGTCACACACGTGAGCAATAACATCTTGAAGTAATGGGCTCTTTTAAGACTTAAAAGTCTCAGTTGACACCAGTACAATACAGCTATTGATTTTCGCTGGGGTTGGCTTTTTCAATCTGTTTATAGCTCAATTAACTTTTTAAAATTGAATGTTTTTTTTTTATAGAACGATTATAGAGAGAGCTATTATGACCGCAAAGTAACAGATTGATAGTGTAAATTGGTCAGATTACAGCATTAAGTCAACCGGCGGTTGTTCAGTGTTGCATGCGCGAATATTCATATACCAGTAAAACATTTGACCTGAAAGAACCGGGCGGAACCGCCCGTAACCGGCAGTCAACGGGCGGTCGAGTTTTGACGTCTCCCCTTAGCACAATGACGTCACGACAACATCTATTCCGAGACGCAACGCTATTTTATCAAACGAGCAGTCGCGCATTTCAATGGGAGTACCCTCTATCCCCGTTTGTTATTGCTAAATAAATACGTTTGTAAGACTATACAGTTGCAACGTCAAATGACAGGCCTCAACTACGAAATGCACACTTAACTACACACACAAAATATGACCGGTACATAAATAAAATGTCCCGTGTCATCTGCAAAATCTCTCATCCGTAAAGTTACACTCTCGGAAGGAACCTAACGAAGTGTGCCTCGTGCTTCGGAGGTCGTTGTCCCCCTCGAATATTGAGAACTTATGTCTTTAACAATGAGCGAAAGCCACTGAGGCTTTTTGACGTTAGGCAGAATGTAACTGTTCTGATATTGTATTTCGAGTATGCGCGTCCCTTGTGAACGCAATATTGATCGAACCGCCAAACGTTCTCTGGAAAATACTGATGCGTATTTTTATAGTTTTGCATTGTAAACATATTAGTTACCATTAGGGAATCATGCCGTGACATCATATAACCAGGTGGGTATTGATAAAGGTTCTGTTACCGTTACCACCATTAGGCTATTATATAATACATGTATATTATTTGCCAGTCAATTCGTCTCCTTTTCAAAATCAGATGAGGACATTCTTTTGCATTCACCATGTTCACCGAAGTATTTTCTTTTTTATGGAGGAAAAAAGAACTTGGATAAAAAGAAAAGGGTAACCTTTGAGTACAGCGTACAGTATTTGTATTTACGAAAATATAATCGACGTTCCAATGGGAAATCATAATGGAACATATCGTCGGTCTCATCACATACTGATCTATTCGAGAGATTATGAATTTGTGAGAAAATCGGTTTTTAGTAATATTGTATCGTGCTCTTTCTATATCCCAAGTTACAGACCTCATTCTGTTTAATTAACGAGATATAAGTCCTTGAATTTGGTGTATTTGCTGTTTTTTACATTTCAGCGTTTCACATAGAGCGCTATTCCATATAGAATAGGATATAACCTGGACGACACATCACGCTATTTGAACATCGCAAATTCTACGCGTTTCACATACAGATCTATTCCATGAGCTATTTGACAATCGCAAATTCTACGCGTTTCACATACAGATCTATTCCATGAGCTATTTGAACATCGCAAATTCAACGCGATTTACATAGAGATCTATTATGCGCTCTATACGAGAAATCATTGTAAACTATTTGAACATCGCAAATTCTACGCGTTTCACATAGAGATCTATTATATGCGCTCTATACGAGAAATCATCGTAAATAATGGAAACAAATATTTTCACACACAGAGCTATAAGTTTGGTACCATTTCATTCAATGTTATTCAAATCATTAGCACACAAGAATGACCTAAATAGAAAGTACCAAGGGTCCTCTTCATGTATATATCCCATCTAGAAATATTGGTTAAGAAATAAGCAAGTTTGAAGCCAAATCTGACGACAGGATTTTCAATCTCGATTTTCTCAAAAAGCGTGTTGCGTCGAATAGATCTGTATGTGATGAGCCCGACGATATGTATGCGTACACGTCGTAAGTGTAAGTCATGTATACATGTATACGCACGAGCTATACGTAGTTTTGCAGCTCAGCCTAATTATAATTTAATAAGGCATCGACACTGTTTCAAATTACCAATAGGAAAATACGGTATATCTATAGTCGATGATACCCGCGATATCGCCATGAACGCAGCATGCGCGCAAGCCATACACACCCATCTTACAGGTGTTGATGTCTCAAAGGAGAACTTGCGAAAAACCAATCGAAGGCCCAATGGGAATCAACAATGAAACGGAGACATGCGGATGATGGGACTATACATTTTAAACCAAGGCACTTTCAACTTGATTAGAAACCCCATCGACACACAGTATAATCAACTCAAATATATCGTCGACCGATAATCTTTAATAAAAAAAACGTGCCCAAGTCCATTAATACTCGCTTATCACTCTCTCTCTCTGCTTTGGAAACTATATGTAAGGACTTAATTCCAATATACCTTGAACCTTATCTGAATCCTGTTTTTCATACAGTTTCGAGTTCCAGAAAGACTTCCCCAAAGTCAGAGAGAACATACACCGAACTGAAGCTGGTTCAATACTAAATATTCCCTTTGATTTTCATTTTATTCGATGTTTTAGTTGCATTGTAAAACCAAAGCGTGTTACAGATGAATTGGTGATTATATTTAGAATCCAACGCCTTCACTATTCGGATCTCTTTTGTATATCATTTTAAAGTTTACAAACTAGTCGCTCACAAAACATCAACCATCGAATATAACAACAAGTAGCTTATGTCACCCGCATACTATAGAGGCAACGGCATTTACCGTGCACCTTTTGTACGCGTCGCACTGTGTTACGGTCACAAGCATGCTATCTTGGGTATCCTCAAAAAACAATGTGTGGTGTTGCCTGCAATCTGCCGCAATGTATCCACGAAAATCCGTGCAATAAAATCATCTCTGTGAGAAAACTTAAATTGTTGGAAGACTGGTTTCGAATACTATTACTAGCACTTTGGCTCGGGCGCTTGTATATTATTTATCAGTGTATCGGTCGTTTTAAAAAGTGTCAGTGTAGTAGTGCCATACATGTACGTTGAGAATACGTCCTTTATAGTAACTTGACGATGTTACTGCATATGCCTCCCGCTTAGGTTTATATCCGACAACTACAATTACACGTAGTTTAGAATTTGTACGTTGTAGCCCCTGTAGGTTAGGTGGGATTGAAACTCTTGGATAATAGTAATGTATAGTCTATCTTCGTTTAGTTACGCGTTTCAGGAGGACGAGGGATATATATTCCAATACTGGAACACCCAGTATCGTTCGATAATGATACAAAGTTAGCGTTCCAGTATCGGACGATACTGGCACATATGAAATGTCCCAGTATCTGGCGATACTTGAACAATAAAGTACCAGTATTGTTTAATACTGGGGAAAATCGGTACCGGTAACATGTGTACCAGTATCGCCCGATGCTGGACAATACACACGTTCCAGTATCGCTCGATTCTGGAACACAATTACGAATTATGTATATATACCTAAACTAGAAGTGTGCTTTAAATAAAGTAATACTAGTAGTTGTGTACATCCAACACCGTATTTATTTTGAAGTATTTAGATGTTAGTTTCTTGAATTCAACGAACGCAGAATACAAGTTGCAAACACAAACAAATGAAAACGTATTCTATAATCAATTCTTGTTTTACTAAACATGTACGTTGTACTAACACTTTTCGCCCATAGGCAGCAACACTGTCTACGTGATCTACTTGTCGGTTTGAATGTATTTCTTCGTTAATGTTTACACCCCTTAATTCGAACTATATGTCATATACCATTGTCAATGTGTCTCCGTTCCTTCTTAACAGTTTAGCTGTGACATAATGTTATCTACAATCTAACAGTTACATCGCCGCCATTTTGTGCTTTTAGTTTGAACTAGATGTGACATTTAGAAAGTGTATCAGGCGTCTACTCTGTCTATACATACCACTATACAAATATAACGGTAGAACTAAAACACTTATTTCGATTGAGAACGGAACTGCCACAGGTATTGATGCAACAGATAAACGCATGCGCAAATCAATAAAAAAATGGACCAACACGGATCATTATCTGGACAAGAACTTTATAATATATTCGGTGCCTATTTTAGCCTGGTATTCATTATGTTGCTGCGCATGATCTGTTTATTATCTTTGTCAACATTTGTATTCTCTATGGCTTATTCTATGTTTCGGATCGAAGAGTAACGTGCTGAACAATTCCAGTTAAATGTCATATGTTTTATATTGTTTTCTGTGCACTTAAAAGGTCCATATCTCAAAATGACAGAAATGTCAGTTGGTACCTTGTAATTCTCAACTCACGTGACAAGTTCTTGTTGCACGAGCGCTTTTTAACGAACAATCTAAATCCAGCAAATCCACCACTACTCAACTGAAATCACGGTTGGATAGTTTTACAGGAAGAAACCGAATGAAATGAATACACAACACTTACTAGATCGGGAATGCAGATTTAAAGTCTTATCTCAAACGTTCAGAATCTGTTTTAATACCGCTGATCCATCTTGACATTTAACAGCTGACAAGTGTTCTTCCATAACTCTTCTGTAGTGTATAAGGAACTAAGTATCAAAACGATTCTTATCCAGGATAACCATGTTCAAAACAATCATAAAGTCAATTGATGATATGAACACTTGCAACACTTTTTTTTTTACAATGGACACAATTAATGGGGAATGCCATTCTTTTAACTTTATTGGTTTCTTCAACATACACAGATGATTCCCTGTGATTTTTTTAGTATTATATTATATGTGTGCAATTACAATATATTGTTGTTTGATATTCTTTTAATTATATCTATCTATTTGATCTTGTAATTTAATTATAGGTGCAATTAATTTTGGATTACATATTTCAATTTCATATTTATAATGCTTGCTCTTTGTATCCGGATTATCTTGTTGTTGTTGTTGTTGTTGTATTTTTATATTTGTATAATACCTATTGTGTTTTATCATATATTAATTGTTTTTAATTAGTTAGTATGCATTTGTAAATTAAGTTTTCTATATCACAGTGTTGTAAGGCGCCTAGCGGTTGTTTACAACATAAGGCGCTTGATAAATTGTACTTATTATTATTTATTATTAACATACGTTTCGTGCTGTTCAACGATTTCATTGACGAATACAGTTCGTATGTGTTTTTGTTCAGCATTTAGTTTATAGGAGACCCTATGTCAGGTGCTAATAAGTAAGAATGCACAATATGATGTTTGGAACAAGACATATCACATGTTTGTATAGTTTGCAATAATATGCTGCTGTATTAGGCAGTATTACCGGGAAAAGTAAATCGAACCGGTATGATATTAACAAACGTGTAACAAACGTGTACACGCCATGGGCTAGAATGAAAAGTCCATTACGGATTTGTTTCGTAGTGTCATGTTCTCTAATGTATCCGTTTAAATAATAAGATCCAGCCTCTTTCTTGCTCGCAGTGTGTATACATACATTTGGAGCAGCTTTGCTAATATTAGCGGGCCCTAGATATACATTTGCAGAAGACTGAACCTATTCCGCTCATTCAATCGATATTTCTCGTATCCCATCACACCTTTTAAAGGGGGTACTAAGAGATGTTTAAGATATTTTTTTATCAAATTTACTTCATATTTAAGATACTCATTATAATTGGCCATTATTGTTGTTTCTACTCACAAAAATAGCAACATTTGATTAAAGCAATGTTTGAATATGTTGACATATCATCGCTATTTATTGAAACTTAAAACAAATTATCCTATGCAATTTGAAACAAACAGAAAAATAGCGTAACGCTGTTTAGCATACAATGCTGTCCGATGTGTGGATGGAATATTTTGAAACGACATTTTATAGCACAAAGACGGCTGATTTTTCTTCATCCTTACAGCT
This sequence comes from Ophiura sarsii, assembly GCA_035610835.1. Lineage (NCBI taxonomy): Eukaryota > Metazoa > Echinodermata > Ophiuroidea > Amphilepidida > Ophiuridae > Ophiura > Ophiura sarsii. The sequence goes on along the minus strand of CM069447.1, from coordinate 58,503,763 downwards.
TAAGTGTGTGTATGTAATAAAATTGTAAACATGTAGAAATCCCAGTGTTATCGTAATTGAGGGCGCAGCCTTCAACACATCCCTAAGTACCCCTTTAAGTAAAGATATATGGACGTCATATTGCTTACATATATGGTCGAATCCAACGAAAAGTGTACACGTGATGTTCAGGCCTATAATAAAATAATCTATATCTTGACTATTTTATTTTTGTGTTATAGGTATCCGCCTCGATGAGACGCTTCGCGCCATATATACTATGACTAACTTCTATGCACAATTGGGTGTATGCGAGCAATAAACCTGCTATTTTTCACCCTTTTTACAAAATAGTTGTTAAGGTTTTATTTTAGACATATAACCGTTTAGATGAAAACGAGCTTAAGCGGAAATAATTTTACCTGTTTGATTGGTGGATATCTCAAGAATGCCTCTTGTAATTTTTGTTACTTTTGATCAATCCCCTGAATTGTTGTGATTTTTTGGCTGTGGTAAGTTTTGACATTACCTACCAATACATGTTTTGTTAAATCTCACTTTCGGGGAAGAATTCGCCTGAGGTAGTGTAATTTGTGCTGTAAGGATACCTAAATATGTTAAATACTTAAATGCATTGTCCACATTCAAGTCGATTTTTTGATAAAGCTGTTAGAAATTTTAAAAGCGGAAACGATCGGTTTGGTAAAAAAAATGCATTACCTCCGAATACCTATTTAAAACACTGCCATTTTAATATAAACACAGATTAGTGAATGATATCTATAGAATAAGCGAAGTGTGATACAATGTACATGTGTGCCAAGTTTTATCATTTTGAAGGCAACATTTTTTGAAATATCAGCAATAAAAGGCTGTATTCGTAGGCAAATTTGAAATATGAACTTTTACCTTCAAATACAAATAACGATACCGTGGTTATTCCCTCTGTTGTTACATACTTGTATCGACTGGAATAAAGTAGAAATGTGCGCTGCGTTCGGCAAGCCACAGAGAAGTTTTGCATCAATCTTTCAGCTTTTGTAAGTAACTTTTCACACAATTCTGTAGTTTGTGTACAAGTGCATCAATAATTTGTTGTTGTCTTAAAAGTTGATTGAATATAGCCTCCCTATGTCTCAATCTTGTTACTCCTATTAGTGTAGTTGTTTATGTTATTCACGCAAAGACATCCTCTGACAGTTGATTTAAATCGCAATGGGGGTGATTAATGTTTATATAAATAATCAGTAACAAACAGCTTCTCGTGCATTGACTTCATGTTGTATTCGGAGGTAACATGTATATGTAGGCAACATTCAATAATATACACGGTGCATATTGGCCCTAAATGATTTTATTTTACATACAAGCAGTGCGCAATCATACAATCTGACTGGATATATTATTATATTTATATTTGGAGGGAAAAAATTAATATTCCCTTATTAAATGAAAATAGGAGGTGTTAATTTAAATAAAATGCATGGTGTAATCACACTGGTTTTGCCGAGAACATATTTTTTGTTGGAGTTAGAGTGAATGAATGTTATTTATATCCATAGATTACACGTTGATCGTCTTAAAATGGGTACATTTAGTCATAATATCCATGAAATTTCGGCTTCATAATCAATTTTCTCATATTCCATTTTGTATTCGTAGGTAACCTATATATTAGTTAATGAGCATGGTACAATTCCTGTATTGTTTTTCGCTTTCATTTGCACCTTATATTATGTAAATATTTAGCAGGAATGTATAAGACGGGAATAATATCGTTTGGTGCGTAATATTGTTTTAAACCAGCTTGTCGATATGATGTATACGTAGTTAACCAACTTCCTCTGGAATTGCAGAGAAGTGACTACTGAGGTACATAATATTGGCCATTATTGTAGTTGTATTTTAAAATGGAATTCATGTGTCACAAATATAAAATAACTTGCTTCATTTTTGCTGGGGCAGGTTGTGTAATGTCACCGAAACGTATTTTAAGTGAACAAGAAATGTAGTAAAACATTTTCCCTTTTTTTTTAAAGGTGGGAGGTAATCAAGGGTAGGCCTAACTGATTTCAGTCTCAAATCAAGAATTATTCATGAATAATGCTTCCGACATTCCTTAATTAGTGTAATTGAACTAAGCAATGGTTGATTTAAAAGAAAATCACAATGAAAGGCACATGCCCGACAATATCTCTGTCGTGGCAAAACCTATTAGATTAGTGTTTTTAAATCAAACAACATTGAATTTTTAAAACATAAAATTCCTATTTTGTCTACATCTGACAAAATATTTCATATTGGTGATTCTATGTCAAACGGAATCTGCCTCCGGTTGAAACTCGATAAAAACTTACTATGTACGACTTTTAGAATGATACAAATTCCAAACTAGGAAATTATATCTTAATTCTAATCTGACAACTGAATGTCTTGCTGAAAGTTGTGCTTTATTCCGCGCGCTGTGGACTGAAATGCACGACATTTGAATATTCTAGACTTTGAACATGTTCGGCTCATATTAAACTTATATATATAATATAAGGTCTGATATGAAATTATTTCAAAGTATATATTAAATGAATTAAAAAGCGATCTGGCTTTCGTGTTTAAAACAGCTATTCAAAATGATAACTGCTAGAAGACTCATTTGCCTCCTTTATTTAGAACAAATTGAGGAAGACAACCGGTTGTTTTATTGCTTAAAACAAATAACCTGACATTCAAGATTATGAATTACAGGCAAATCAAACTGTTTGCTAAAAGAAAACCGCTTGCTTTCTAATTAATGATGGCTCGAGGAAATGTTCAATAGTTGATTCGATCCAATAATTTGGATTCACACGGAAACTGAAACGTTCATTCTTAACATTCTAAAATGTCCTATAATAAACAAAGAGTAATTCTGTTCTACTAGATATTCATTCTCGTGACAAGAGAGAGATGAAGAACTAACTACACAAAGAATACAACAAGATCCACTAAACTTGTTAAGTAGAGATTACAAGGCTGGATGATCAGAGGTATCTTACTTAAAATGTTTCTATATGCTTAATATTTCATTATGTTTAGTTTTAATGATGAACATGCTTTTTATTAACGAAATTTTAACCCAGTACGATATGTATGTTGTCATCATCTTGCCTTGTATCAGATGTTAAATATTAAACACTTCTGACTGTTTTGTAGAAGTTAAACACACATTCTTAATAATTGAAAGTCAAGCAAGAAAGACACTTACAAAATTGGATGATCAGATACGTTAGCATAATAAAACATTTTCTGCCGTGATTATCATGTGTAAATTAATTTTAATCAACATTCCTTAACCAAATTAGATAATCAATACTACTAACAGTATAGGCCTAGTGAGTTTATTGATGTTTAGGATGTTTTCTTTTATATCTTAGAAATAGGAACATAGTTTTATATAATTTCAATGTTTATTTGGTTAATCTTGCTTTTTATTCAAATGTTGAATATTACGCAATTCTGATTGTTTTGTAAAAGCAGTGCTGAGCGCACATTCTTATATTATCAACTTTTAACGTCAAGCAAGACACCTTTTTATTTTGCTGTACGACATTCACCCTCACACGCGATTCAGGGCATAAAAACTACGTCAAGTACAAATTTGCCTCTTAAACATATGTACTACTCAAAATCAAAGAATCCAACCGTTCTTAGTCAACGAAGTTAAAGTTGATAACAAATGTGTTACCTACGAATACTTTGATTATTGCAATATTAGCTACCGTGCTTTAAGTCTTAACATGTTTTTCTCTTATAGGAATGCTTACAATTGTTGCCTGATATTTTGTTCTTAATAAACCTATTCAAAATCACAACTGAGAGTTAGATATTGTATATTTTTTCAACATTAAATTAATATTCTAGTATCTATTTAAAGTAAACTATTGGGGAATATGTCCATAATATTAGGATTTAAACATGTTTTAACATGTTTATTTAAAAACAAATATTGTTAACAACCCTGCATGATCATTTCACCCCCAAAATGCAGCATAAATTAAGTACAACATTAATTTATTACAGTTTTATTTCTCTTATACTACGTATACATTAACTGTTACCTACGAATACAAAATGTCCACATTCCTCTATGTACTTAAGTTTCTGGCGCATGCTCAAAATTCTAAATTTTCCAGAAAGGGTCATTCCCCCTCTTTGAGGTACATGAAAACAAATGTTCATTAAAATCATCTTGGTGAAAGTATACAAAGTGACTCAACCTCATGTTTCAAAGTATTGAGAGCCTGAAAATGCTACCTAACTGTGTGAATCTAAAATGTAAAAAAAAATGAGTACCTGTACAAATATGTCCACTTTCTATCAGCATTGGCATCTTCTGAATACAATACAATCACAAATTTGAATGCAATATGTAAATAGGTGGAATAATCATCACTTAATCAAAATATGGTACTTGTATTTGTAGGTAACATTGAGAAGTGTACCTTCAACTTCATAATTCCGCCACGTGGTCAATTGGAGAGATTAGTGATGGCACTTTTTTTCCATACAAGCTTGATATGTTGACTTTGAGTGGGGAAAAGGAAAAAGAGATCGAAGCATTTTGAAACTGGACCCTAAAAATCTAGCCGTGTACACTTTTCGTTGGATTCGACCATATACTACTTCTAGCGTAAACCATTCTATCGTGTATATTAAGGCAAGTTTTGCATACACGGCTTTCCTGATAATTCGCGATGGTTGGACAGATCGATATGAAACTCAAGGTAGGTAGTAAATGTTATAAATGCCGTAAATATCCAATCTAGCTTTTTTCTCAGGTAACATGGGGTAAGTTAAAACTGTCTTTCTTTGTTTTCTTAGACATCTACATAAGAGAATGTTTAATGTTCTATATACAGATAAAGCTACTGTGCTTTAACCCTCGTCCTCCTGAGACGTGTTTATAACACTGCTACATAAGGGGAATGGCGGGGGGAGAGGGGTTACCACCCCTAAATACAAATCGTAATGCAGAGTATCCTTATGTGGGTAAACATGCTAGAGGTCCCCCTTTCCAAACATACCAAAACAAGTACAAACATCCCATGTATGAAGTCACAATGACGTCACTGAACATGGCCGACCTCAACATCCAGCCGTATTCGCTGAATTCGACTTATACATGTTAAAGTCCCGTGGCAATTATATAATAAGGAAGTGCATGTATTCAGTTCTCACTATATCATGCCAGGTAAAGTGAAGCATATCAAATTTGTATTCAGTTAACATGCTCAAACTCGCACGTTTTATATAGACAATTCAATAGCGTTTCTGTCCCGTTCTGTTTATTTTACGCATCGGTCAAATAGCCCTCATATTAAAGCAGCTTTTAGTTCTATGGCGCGTTGGTTTTTAAGAAATCCATGGTAACCATCAATACATCCAATAATAGCATGGCCAAAACACAGCGACTTCCTCGCGTCGTATTGACGTGTTCCTATTAACCATAATCGTAGCGAATCATGTTCAGGGGGGGGGGGGGGGGGGGGGGGGGGGAGGGGGGAGGGGTAACTCAGCAAAATGATGACGCATTCATTTTGCGCCATCTGCACTACACTGTATTTCGAACCCGGGTTGACGCAGAAGTAAGAGTGATCATCAGGCATTGGGAACGAGTGGGTATGTAGGACTATTGATTGACTATTTCAGGTCATCCCCATTTAATGTAGTTCAGGAACGCTTTTGAATATCAACCGCTACACGTCATGTAAACCAGTACGCTTAGGTAATACCTTAAATCCGTAGTTCTTGACAATTTAAAGACTCACAAGTAGGCTTTTGTATCCATTTCATATTCAGCTTATGCGTAATATAAGGTCAGAGCGCTGTTCAATTCGAGTAGCGTGTGGACTAAGATTTGCGTTACGTAGCTACTTTTACTAACCAGACGAAAGAAAAGAAACAATAATAACTCGTGTAAAAACTCAGGTTACAATATAGCACCTACCATAGTTTTGATCATGAGAAACCCGTCATTAATTTAATTCAGTGATTTCTTGGAGGCTGCGCCCTCAATGTTTTTCATTTTCCAAGCCCGTGAGGGTCTTTATTTTTATTTATTTTTTTAACTCACAAAAAAATCACATGCGCCCTCAATGTTGATGCAAACTGAGATGTGTACAGTTTTACAATTGCATTACATGTATGAACCTTGTATGTACTTACACTTGTAAGGATTAAGACAAAATTAGCCCTCTTTGTAAAACAAAATATCAATTCAAAAGTAGTTTTAAACATAGCATTATATTTGACAGCAATTCTATGAAATTCAAGTTACAAAAAAATGTACAAGAGACTGAATGTATACACACGAAAATAACTGTACTGTAAAAGTAGTAATTTTTGTGCTATTAAATGTTGGCGCGTTGCTGTTTTCGGCCATTTCGCTTCTTTTTACATTTACGATTTGAAAGCTCATTCCAGACTTATACACAAAATTAATGCGTGTTTTTTTTATTATTTTAGCGGTAGCTGCTTGGAGCGCGATAATTAAAGTAGCGCGAAAATGTCCATGTTTACAGTATACAGTAATACGATTTATACTTGAACGACTTCAGGTTCTAGGTTTTTTGGAAGCCACCCGGGAAAGCCACTCGGTGGTCTTCCAAACAACAGACTCTGTGGAAGCCATCTGATGGTCACGCGAAAAGCACCGGATGACAGAACGTCATCCGTGGTCTCTCGATAGTCATTCGGTGGTCATTCAAAAGTTTTTGAACGTACCTAATTTGCATATAATGTTATCCGGTGACTACCTGATACCTTTTTAATAATTTGCATGAGAAATTTACCGATGGCTATCCGGTAAATTTATGTCTATAAAGCACATACACAGTCATTATGTAAATGCTGGGCATAAAGACTGCTTAATTGATTTCATGAGTGGCAAAAGCAACAATGACCATGTTTCTTGAATCCTGAAGTAAAGTATATATAAACAAAAAATCAATACTACCTCGTGTTAATCACACTGAAATCGTTCAAATTCGACCGTACATCTAATGTCGGTGTAACTCTTAACGTATTAATTATAATGTTTTGCAACTGTCATCAAAATGTAATTTTAATTATTATGTAGACTATTCGTTATTACTTACATTCGAATATATCAAACCGATAAGTGTCTGCAACCCCAAATCGTATTGTATGTGCACTATGGGTTAACTATGTTAATATTGCTCATTCAATCGATACCTGACGTAAACGATAATGTGAATACGTGCCCCTCGTGAACTCACCTGCCTTAAGGGGATTTCTGTTTTCTGCTAAATGGGATTCATAATTACCCCATGGGTGTCAAATGTTTCATAATTACCCCATGGGAGTCAACAGTGGGTGCTTGGGGGGCAACTGGTTGACAAGATTTTTCTACTTTCAAATAACGTGGGCAATTCTTGTCAATAATGTCACATATGCAGGTAGTGGGACTTATTATTGATGAGGGGTAAATGGTTACACCTACATTTTCAGGGATACCAAACATTGATGGTTGTAAGTTTCTACTAGATATAGTCATGCTACTAATTCAATTTAAGTTTGAAATGTAAACGTATTTTTGTATATTTCTAATTATATTGTATCATTTCATATGAAGTTGTCGTCTGATAAATTTAAGACATCTGAAAATGCAGTGCACATGTTTATATAAAATAGATCATGTCACGCCCATACTTAATGAGGACCTAGGGCTTTCCTTTATAAAATAATAACGTTGTTTAGTGAGACGTTGTTTGTTAGTTTGTATTTTAAAGACAATTTTTCTTTTTCTTTTTCAGGGAACATCAGTGTGTGAAATAGGACGAAATGTGAGCCTTTTTATGATGGCCGCCACCTTCATATTATAATGTCCTGATCTTTTGGGGATTTTAAAACACCTGCTGCTATCAATCACTTGCATATACCTGTTCAGGAAAATCCGTCTCCAATGAAATCCCGTAACACGAAATCAGATACACGCGCAACTTCCCACTAAGCTCCGAAGGTGTGGTAATCTGTAGTAAACCGAAGCGCCATAATTGCACACAATTATAATCATAGGGGAATTCAACGGAGACAAACGCTCCGAGTTGTATTCCCATAGCTCGTATTATTCCCATTATATCTCAACAACTCGACCTCCATTGCACAAAGAGGCCGTATACTTCCATTAACGCGTAACCATCTTTCAAGGTGTCGGCGCAAAAACTGGACAGAAACATCACTTATCAACTTATTATGGCAATAAATCCGTACTATTAGGGATTATCTGTGTAGAGAACGACACCGTACTTATCACCATTTGAAAATGGGAGCGAATATGATCTATTAAATATGGAATTGCTAGAGTTTTTGTCTTGATGGGGTACTTGGATAACAAATATAATCATGATGGTTTCGATCCGGTATGTTTTAAATTTACTCAAAATGTGGTGATGTACGTACAGGTTATTTTAAACCATCTAAAAGCATTAACTGCCTCAAGCTCTCCAGTTATGCCGATAAAGCAATATGAACGATTTATCACACTCTTATAAGAATGCTAGGCATTTTTAGGTGAAGTATACTTTAGTTCATTTAGATGATACCGTAATGAAACGCTGGAACAAGGAAGGTATTTATAGCGATATGCCTAAGCGCTCATTCAATTGATATACCCAGCCCGGACAGACACTTAACCGTATTAACGCATTTGATAAGAGATATGCATACATTGTATACACTGTGCTTTAATTCCGTAGTATGAGTTGTAAATCAAATATTACTTAAGGCAACTGAAACAAACGTGAATGACAATAGTATATGTGGGTCGGTCGTCTTAATGTTTTAATTATGTGTTGTGCTTTTTTTAATAATATGTATTATGTTCACGGTTTTGAGGAAACAAGCTTATTATTACGCGAGTGTCCAGTTAACCGAGATAAAACTAAGATAAACGATTGCAAGATAACAACTGCATCAATGTATCAACACTACCAGTTTGAACTATAACGTTACAACTAATAAGACGAATAACGCACAGTGTCTTCAACGAAATCGATATAGCGTAAATGAACTGTGTTGATATTAGGATCGCACAGTATGCTTTAATGGGAATTTGATAGCCTCGGTAACCTTTAAAACGTTATAGATAAATAACAAGATGAATTTACCTATATAGATACCTATGTAAAAGGATTTTGTTTCACCTTTGGTTTTATGTTTCGTAAAGCTATAACACATATCACATTAAATAGGTATTTCAGCGGATAACTAAATACAATGCTGTAAAGGTCAATAGAAAACGTGTTTGTTCTGTTTTCACATGCTGATGGCGATGCGAATGTTCTGTTTTCAATGCACACGCACTGATGGCGATGCGAATGTGTAAGGACTGGTATTATGAGCTAATCAACTTTTGCGCAATAACATTGGTTTTCTCAAGAATAGACTTACATATTGACCTAATTCATACATGGTAATACTGATTACAATTTGCACTTTTGGAAATGATGTACATACACAGTTCTTTGACATTCAATTCTATGTTTATACCGTAACTTCAGTATCCATTTCTGTTGATTCGATCATTTAGAGATTTGAGATCGGTATATAAGCGATTACCATTCAGGTTATTTATTTGCACGAGTTGGTAAAGTTTGGACCCAATATTGACCAATTGTCATTTTTGCTAATGAAATACATAGTTCCATTAATAGTAATACATTAATGTATACAGTATTACATAGCAAAACACATTAAAAGGAATACTTAAAGTACAATGCCTTAATCTACAACTTAAGTTATACAGAACCTTTACATAAAGCAAGTAAAAACAGATCATTAAAAATAGCAACAGTGAGGCGGAGGGCAGTTAACTGACAGGACAGAGGTGCGTTCTCAGACTCTTCTTGAAAGTAGCGATGGATGCTGATTGGCGGATTTGAAAGGGTAAAGAGTTCCAGAGGCGGGACGCGACGGTCACAAAGCCCACGTCAATATAAATCCGTTTAGTGTGAGGTATAACCAGAAGTGGGCTGTCATTCCAGGATCTCAGGTTGGCCTAGATGGAATTAATAGGAAAAGGAACTCACTGAGGTAGTTTGGAAGGAGTCCATGGATTTTCTTAAATGTAAGAAGCATTAACTTGACGATGACACGTGATTCTAGCGGTAGCCAATAAAGTTCTCTCAGGAGCAGAGCTGATGGTTGTAGCCTAAAGATGATTCTGGCAGCGCGCGGTTCTAAAGTTCTACCAGTACTATCGTAGAGCAACTAGAGTTTGCATAATCAAGACGGGAATGAATTAGTGAACGACCGACATTACCATGGTAACCACACAGTGGATTCATGTATTTTCGTAACTTGGAACCATGTGGTGTCATCGTTTCAATATTATTAGTACTGTATATCTGTACAATGCTGAAATGTAAACATTATAATTAACATTCGCTTTCGCCTCAACATACAAAATATATTTCGTTGTAATAGTGCACTGAATAAATATTGAAACATATCAGTCACACGCAAATCAGGCAAGGTGAGTTCATTTACAGTGTCAGTATTATCAAAACGGTTATAACGCACTTCTTAGGTGTATGTGCTATTGAATAAGTATACGTCATATCACAAAACTATAAGCACGTCAGTTTCGTGACTAATGCGTATTGAGTGTTATCCAATGATATATACTTTAAAACAAAAACAATTCAGAAAACCATAGACCAAAAGTGTAAATTTGTTTTGATACATTTTACGGAACCATTGTATATTCAATCGCTTTAATTAAACACGCATGTACATGTCAACATGATTAGTTAGGGTAGTGACCCGAGCATTGCAGCGATATATATCTTATTGAATGAATATTGTTTGCATGTGATTTGCTTAACATTTATGACAGACCAGCGGTGATTGGATAGAGGAATCTCCTTGTGTACAACTTTACCAAGCGTGCAAGATTCGGAATAGAACGGAGCAATGAGCGACTATGTAACAGTATGTCAAAGAACAGTTTCATCCAAGTTTGTGTATACTATACTTTGTATTATACAGAATTTCATTTTTTTTGCAACAGGGTAGTTACATACTCATTTTCTTTACAATACTGTTGAACACATTGATAAATGCACATCGAAACATCATTTTATATAATAGTACTTATTCTCGAGAGTGATCTTAAAATGAATGACTAATGTAAATAATATATGTCGTTCAGCTGCGTTTGCTTTATACGAGATTGGTCGTATTCGGAATTTTCTTAATCAAAAATCTACGGACATATTTATTCATGCTTTTATCACGAGTCGCCTTGATCAATGCACAGCCTCCTTTATGGTCTTCCGAACTCACACATGGCAAAATTACAGAGAGTGCAAAACTCTGCTGCAAGGCTTTGTTACACGCACTCGTTATTATGATCACATTGGTATTCATCACATTACACCAGTACTTCAAAAGCTTCATTGGTTGCCAGTATCCTAACGTACACACAGAAAACACTATGTAAAAAATTATGTAAATATAGAACTCCATAATTATTATGTAAGAGTTTACATAAAACATGTAATATATACCCAAGCTTGTGTAAATTCCTATGCAAAAGCTTTAAACAATTGTTTACATAGTATTATGGAGTTCTATTTTTACACAGATTGTGTATTTTTTACATAATTTGTGTATTTTTTTACATAGTGTTTTCTGTGTGTATTATGTACAAAATCATTGTTTCAACTTACAAATGCATCCATAATTTGGCACCGATTTATCTACAAGAACTCATACAGGAATACAAACCATCTCGAAATGTACGATCGGCTTTAAAACAATATCTTACCATTACCTCTGTGTCAACTTTAACTTATGGTCATTGTTCATTTTGTCATGCTTCAACTGAACTTTGGAATCAACTTCCGCTTCACATCAAGAACTGCAAAATTCTTAGCCATTTCAAATCGTCTCTAAAGACACACTTATTCACAATTACTTTTGATAATTGATTTTCCCTGTTTACAATGTGTTTACATGTTTCATCCACACACGAGACCTGTCACCACACAATGAGCGTTAGGTTGCTAGTGTGCATTCGGAGATATGGTCCAATAAACATGCCATAAATCAATAGAAAACAAAGGCATTTCGCAACTTCAATTTGAATTTTGACAGGGAAAACATTGAGCAATTATGACATGTTGCATATCATTTTAAAGCTTGTTTTCTGTCTTTTTCTGTTGTATAGCCACACTAAAAGCGTCCTATTAATGAAGTATGAAGTATTTCGATTTCGGCTTGAACAAATCATTTGACAACAAGGTCGTGAGTGAGCATAATGTTATTTTACACTCTCAAGGTTAGCGTTGGATAAAAGAGTAACGTGCCGAACAATTCAGTAGCAGAGTTAAAACAGGTCTTATAATATAGGTAATTGTCACTCTAGTCATGCAGAGAGAAAACATCCCCAATTTTTCTTTTTAATAAATGACACCAGGATATCATTTGTACGCCTAGCAAACATGCTGCGCCCTTTCACCAAGTGAAATGGCATTGAAGTATTCAGAAACACATTTAAAAGAAAGTATATCATATACACGGATCTGCAAGATCTTATTCTCACGTATATTAGAATGTTCAATTCATCATTGTAAAAGGCTTTGCCACAGCTAAAGACAAGAAATGTCCTTACAACTTTATATTATAATGTTATTACGTAGGAGTTATAGTTTTGGAGTTGAGAGCATATGTATTACCTGGTCAGTTACTTATTTTGAGGACTGTCATGACTGTAGATGTAACACAATACTACCCCGATGTGTCCCAGGACAAGGTAACCCAGGGCAAGGCATTTCGTCTTCAATATAATCATTATATTGTTCAGCTGTTGAAGCAAATACCGTATGTGTTATATTTTAAGGAAGTCATTCAGTAATCAGTATGTAATAAGCCGGTCAAGTGTAACACGAAATCGAGTTTGCTCTAACTTGCTCAAGCTTGTACGGTCGTTAGATGCAGTTTAATAACGTCTACGCCTGATATAGAATGGGGAACTACGCGCTTCCGGCTCGTGGAAGAGTAGTATCTTGTTAGCATAATGTCCGTAAGGCGACGGAAAAGGGTTTTTTTAAAAAAAAAATTAGCGAGGTGGGGGGGGGGGGGGGGATTTTAATTTGTTTAAGAGTTCGACAGTACTCTATTATGTTATATTTTGGTTAATTTTCAGGCAATTTTCGAAATGTTTCACAATTTTTAAACAATTTCATTGCCTAAGGGTTAATATGGAATGGAGTGCGTACACATCTTAACTATGAAGTAATTCTTTACAGCAGTTTTTGACGATTTGAAACGATTTGAAACTCATCAGAAATATGACCACACATATAAAGAAGAAATGTATTTAAAAAACCCTCTTTTCGACACTATCCATGTCTTTATTAAGAACGCATAGCCAAGGTGATACTGGAACTATAAATTGAAAATTGTATGGAAATAATTAGCACAATGACGTCACGACAACATCTATTCCGAGACGCAACGCTATTTTATCAAACGAGCAGTCGCTCATTTCAATGGGAGTACCCTCCATCCCCGTTTGTTATTGCTACAGAAATACGTTTGTAAGACTATACAGTTGCAACGTCAGGCCTCGACTACGAAATGCACACTTAACTACACACACAAAATATGACCGGTACATAAATAAAATGTCCCCGTGTCATCTGTAAAATCTCTCATCCGTAAAGTTACACTCTCGGAAGGAAACTAACGAAGTGCGCCTCGTGCTTCGGAGGTCGTTTTCCCTCTCGAATATTTAGAGCTTATGTCTTCAACATTGCGCGAAAGCCACCGAGCGTGTATGTGCATGGCTTATCATTGACGTTAGGCAGGATGTAACTGTTCTGAAATTGTATTTCGAATATGCGCGTCCCTTATGAACGCAATATTGATCGAAACGCCAAACGTGCTCTGGAAAATACTGATGCGTATTTTTATAGTTTTGCATTGTAAACATATTAGTTACCTTTTGGGAATCATGTCGTGACATCATATAATCAGGTGGGTATTGATAAAGGTTCTATTACCGTTACCACATTTAGGCTATATATATATACAGGGTGAGTCAAAAAAAAGTGTACTCTGATATCGAAAATATCGATGTCCAAACTAGCAAAGTAAAAAGTCTCTCTCTCTTTCTCTACATGGACATTCATTCTTGAAGACAATTTGTTTTCAGGTAAGTCCATCAATAGGCAAATTAGCTCTTCCTTCTACGTGACCACCACTATTGTTAATACACAGTCTCGCTCTGGTCTTCATGCTGTTGATAGCGCGCCTGGAGATCCTTCTTCGACGCAAAGCTCTACATGCATTGTCAATACGTTGCCGTAGTACTTGACGACTTTAGAACCTTTTGTCAGGACTGTAATTTGTTATTGCTTATAATACCTGACGATATTGTATTTGAGCCTTCGAAGATGGTACCTTGTTCGGATCTAAAAATGGCCATTTTTATTCAAATCCGCGTAAAATGAGTTTCTCTTAAACAATTCTAACTAAATAAAATTCTTATTAACGCTAATTGATAGGTTTTGTTTAGCATTAAAATGATTTGGGTGACAAATCCTCATATTTCTTTTTAAAAATCCTTCAAGCTGAGTACACTTTTTTTGACTCACCCTGTACATGTACATGTATTATTAGTTCTATTTTATTATATTTATAATAGCATACATAATGTATATTATTTGCCAGTAAATTCATATCCTTTTTAAAATCAGATGAGGACATTCTTTTGCATTCACCATGTTAACCGTAAGGATTTTCTTTTTTATGGAGGAAAAAGAACTTGGATAAAAAGAACAAGATAATCTTTGAGTACAGTATTTTTATTTACGAAAATATAATCGACGTTCCAATGGGAAGTCATAATGGAACATATGTATGCGTACACGTCGTAAGTGTAAGTCACGTACATGCTAAGATATGATTCATATACCAAAGCAATATCAAAACAATTGTATCCCTTATACATGTTATAACAACTATATAACAGTGACACGTGATGGTAAGCATCCAGTTGCTAAGGGTTGTAATGTGATTTGTTTATCCAAATATATGACATTCCGAAATAAAGTACATTGGCGTACACTCGATTCTGAAAATAAATGAATGTGAACCGTTTGAGGTTTACACACTGTAACCATGATAGCACCAAGTATATCTGCAGTGAAGACATTTAGCATGGCTTTTTGAACGGGATAACAATTTTCGAGGAATAAACACCAACTAATTCTCCGGGAACCTGCCGAGATTCGATCCGTAGACCCTCCATTATCAAGCCCCACGTCCCACCAACTATGCCACGGCCCTCATCTACACATTCGCGCAGTATACTGCGCACACTATATAGGCTCGGTTGACTACGTCATCGAAAACGGCGGCGCATGCGCTCGGAGAGGGACTTGGGATTGGAATTTTTTTAGCATTCAGGGGGGTTAGGGTTACTAGAACACAACAACAAAACAACAACAAATGGTACCATAACCTAATCCCGGTTTAGGGTTTTTGACCGGGATCACAATTTCAAGGAAAAAACACCAACTAAATCTCCGGGAACCTGCCGGGATTTGATCCGGGACCCTCCGTTCTCAAGCCCCACGTCCCGCCCACTAAGCCACGGCACTCAGCTACACATTCGCGCAATACACTGCGCTCACTGTAATAGGCTCGGTTGACTACGTCATCGAAAACCGGCGGCGCATGCGCTTGGGAGAGGGACTTGGGATTAGCATTTTTTAGCATTCAGAGGTTATTAATACCTGCTTACTTAACACTTCTCAGGTCAATGCGGCAAAGAACAACTAACGTATGATGTTGAAAAATATGATTATCTGATAAACTCCAATACTAAGAAGGTAAACAAAACTCGCGTATTTTGAATACATATCATGAAGTAATTTGGAAATGGCATTTAAAATGGTCCACAATATGAGATTAATATGCTCAATCTAGCATTTATGAACCCGATTGGAATGACCTTAATCATTAGAAGTACAATGAAAGAATACCGCGGCGTTAACCAGTAGGTTCGATATGGCCAACGAATTATTTATATACCTAAATTAGAAGTGTGCTTTAAACAAAGTAATACTAGTAGTTGTGTACATCAAACACCGTATTTGCTTTGAAGTATTTATATGCTAGTTTCTTGAATTCAACGAACTCAGAATACAAGTTGCAAACACAAACAAATATAAGGATGATCAAATGAAAACGGATCCTATAATCAGTTCTTGTTCTTGTTTTACTAAACATATACGTTGTACTAACACTGTAAGCGACACTGTCTACATGATCTACTTGTCGGTTTGAATGTATTCCTTCGTTAATGTTTACACCCCTTAATTCAAATATATGTCATATACCATTGTCATTGTGTATCCGTCCCTTCTTAACAGTTTAGCTGTGACATATAATGTTATCTACAATCTAACAGTTACATCGCCGCCATTATGTGTTTTTAGTTTGATCTAGATGTGACATTTAGAAAGTGTATCATACGTCTTCTCTGTCTATACATCCCTATACAAATATTACGGTAGAACTAAAACACTTATTTCGATTGAGAACGGAACTGCCACAGGTATTGATGCAACAGATAAACGCATGCGCAAATCAATAAAAATGGATCAACACGGATCAGTATCTGGACACGAACTTTATAAAATATTCGGTGCCTATGACAGCCTGGTATTCATTATGTTGCTGCGCATGATCTGTTTATTATGTTTGTCAACATGTATATTCTCTATGACTTATTCTATATATGTTTCGGATCGAAGAGTAACGTGCTGAACAATTCCAGTTAAATGTCATATGTTTTATATTGTTTTCTGTGCACTTAAAAGGTCGATATCTCAAAATGACAGAAATATCAGTTAGTACCTTGTAATTCTCAGCTTACGTGACGAGTTCTTGTTGCACGAGGCCTTTTTAACGAACAAACCTAAATCCAGCAAATCCAACACTACTCAAATGTAATCACCGTTGGATAGTTTTACAGGAAGAAACCGAATGAAATGAATACATAACATTTACTAGATCGGGAATGCAGATTTAAAGTCTTATCTCAAACGTTCAGAATCTGTTTTAATATCGCTGATCCTTCTTGACATTTAACTGCTGACAAGTGTTCTTCCATAACTCTTCTGCAGTGTATGTACTCTAAGGAACTAAGTATCAAAAGGATTCTTATCCAGGATAACCATGTTCAAAACAATCATAAAGTAAATTGATGACATGGACACTTGCAAAACATACGTTTCGTGCTGTTCAACGATTTCATTGACGAATACAGTTCTTATGTGTTTTTGTTCAGCATTTAGTTTATAGGAGACCCTATGTCAGGTGCAAATAAGTAAGAATGCACAATATGATGTTTGGAACAAGAAATATCACATGTTTGTATAGTTTGCAATAATATGCTGCTGTATTAGGCAGTATTACCGGGAAAAATAAATTGAACCGGTATGATATTAACAAACGTGTAAAAAACGTGTACCCGCCATGGGCTTGAATGAAAAGTCCATTACGGTTTTGTTTCGTAGTGTCATGTTCTCTAATGTATCCGTTTTAATAATATGCTCCAGCCTCTTTCTTGCTCTCAGTAGCAGCTTTGCTAATAATAGCGGGCCCTAGATATACATTTACAGAAGAACCCGTTCCGCTCATTCAATCAATACGTCACGTATTCCATCACACCTTTTAAAGGGGACTAAGAGATGTTTAAAAAAAGAAATTGTTACCAAATTTACTTCAATATTCAAAATAATCATTATAATTGGCCATTATTGTCGTTTCTACTCACAAAAAGCAGCAACATTTGAATAAAGCAATTTTTAAAATATGTTGAAATATCAACGCTATTTATTGAAACTTAAACCTATGTAATTTGAATCGAAAAGAAAAATAGCGTAACGCTGTTTACCATAAAATGCTGTCCGAGCCGCGGATGGAATATTTTGAAACGACATTTCATTTCACAAAGACGGCTGATTGTTTTTAATCATTACAGCTGTAATTTTGTGTATGTAATACAATTGTAAAAATATAGAAATCACGGTTATATCGTAATTGAGGGCGCAGCCTTCAACACATCCCTAAGTACCTCTTTAAGTAATATTGTCTCTCTGTGAGGATATATGGACGTTATATTGCTTACATCTACACTACTTACAGCGTAAACCATGCTATCGTGTATTATAGTAAGGCAAGTTTTACATGCACGGCTTTCCTGATAATTCGCGGTGGCTGGACAGATCGATATGAAACGCGAAGTAGGTAGTAAATGTTGTAAATGCTTCTTAGGCAGCATGGGGTAAGTTAAAACTGTCTTGCTTCGTTTTCTCAGACATCTACATGATAGAATAATTAATGTTCAACATACAGATAAAGCTACTGTGCTTTAACCGGCCCTCGTCCTCCTGAGACGTCTTTATAACACTACTACCTAAGAGGAAGTGTGTGGGGGGGGGGGGGGGGGGGGCGGGGGGGGGGGGAGGGGTTACCACCCCTAAATCCAAACCGAAATGCAGAGTATCCTTATGTGGGTAAAATGCTAGAGGTCCCCCTTTCCATACATACATACATACATACATACAAAACAAGTACAAACATCCCACGTATGAAGTCACAATGACGTCACTGAACATGAACGACCTCAACATCCGGCCGCATTCGCTGAATTCGACTTATACATGTTAAAGTCCCGTGGCAATTATATAATAAGGAAGTGCATGTATTCAGTTCTCACTATATCATGTCAGGTAAAGTGAAGCATATCAAATTTGTATTCAGTTAACATGCTCAAACTCGCACGTTTTATTTATTTCTTTTGTTTATTTTACGCATCGGGTCAAATAGCCATCATATTAAAGCAGCTTTTAGTTCTACGGCGCGTTGGTTTCCTTTGAAATCCATGGCAACCATCAATACATCCAGTAATAGCACGGTCAATGCACAGCGACTTCCTCGCGTCATATTGACGTGTTCCTATTAACCCCAATTGCAACGAATCATGTTCAGGGGGAGCAGGGGTGTAACTCAGCAAAATGATGACGCATAGACATTTGGCGCCATCTGCACTGTATTTCGAACCCGGTCGACGCAGGAGTAAGAGTGATCGTGAACATCAGGCATTGGGTACGAGTGGGTATGTAGGACTATTGATTGACTATTTTCAGGTCGTACCCTTTTAAGGGCAGTGTCAACCCGGCACTTGTTTCAAAAATTGAATTTCATATTTCTCTATTATTTTATACTATTATCTGTATTCTATTATTACCATCATAAGTTACTAATCGGAAACGATTATTTCCCGTTCTTTGGGGTGATTTATCATTGTTGTTTGGTAAGTGTGGGTCAGAAAAAGGCGCATGGTTATTTGGCGGGAAATTAAGCGGAGTTCCGCGCTTTTCAAATGCTGCGACAGCTGTTCGATCATTGCGTCGCGCGCTGAATCTTCCCGTGCGTAATACTAGACGCGCCGCTTAATATCCGCGACGAAGACGCGAAAAACAAAAGAGCGCAAAACAATGTCTAAAAATGTAAACAAAGGCGAATCTTACGATCATTTAAATTTCCGTTTTCTTCCAATTTCTTCACATTGTGACAATATAAATTGAATCTGATAATTTATTTTAATTGTTCATACTAGTATACTCGCCTTTCGGGTCACACGCCCGTGTATTCCGAGAACATTTAGCTTTAAATGGTGGAAAATGTCAATATTTTTACTAAATCGCTGTTTTCTAGAAGTTAAAATTTGAAAGAATTTTACGATTTTTCAGACAGCATAACTAAAAAAATATCAAACTATCAGGTAAGGTTTTACAACCATTGTGTAGAGGACTTTCAGCGCTAGGAGGCATTTTTTTATTTTTCGATTATGGATTTAAAACTAGAGATAGGCCTATGCATCCATTTCTAGCGAAATGTATGCAAAAAAATACGACTTTTACACTTTTGCGATGTTCTTAGCAATATTTCCAAAACAAAGCCTTATTTTGGAAAAAGAAAAAAATGCTTCTTAGACAAAATTGTCTTGTTTACAAAAATGTATATTAGAACAAATGACCATTTTTTGTAGTTATGCTGTCTGAAAAATTTGGGGTAAAATCAATCGCTATTTGGTTAATTTCTCAAAATTTAGTTTATTTGTTATCACATTGATTTGGTATCACCATCGGATTCCTTATCAAATTTCCTTTCTATAAATGCATACTTGTATGTACTTTTATTCAATATTCTCAAACTTGGAAGCAAAGGTTGATCATCAAAATAATAGGGTTGACACTTCCCTTAATGTAGTTCAGGAACGCCTTTGAATTTCAACCGCTTCACGTCATTTAAACCAGTACGCTTAGGTAATACCTTAAATCCGTAGTTCTTGACAATTTAAAGACTCACAAGTAGGCTTTTGTATCCATTTCATTTTCAACTTATGCGTAATATAATATCAGAGCGCTGTTCAATTCGAGTAGCGTGTGGACTAAGATTTGCGTTACGTAGCTACTTTTACTCACCAGACGAAAGAAAAGAAACAATAATAACTCGTGCAAAAACTCAGGTTACAAGACAGCACCTACCATAGTTTTGATCAGGAGAAACCTGTCATTGATTTAAAGGGACATTCAGTGATTTCTTGGAGGCTGCGCCCTCAATGTTGATACAAACTGAGATTTGTACAGTTTTTATACAATTGCATTACATGTATGAACCATGTATGAACTTACACTTGTAAGGAATAAGACAACTTAGCCCTCTTTGTACAACACTAAAATATCAATTCAAAAGTAGTTTTGAACATAGCATTATATTTGAAAGCAATTCTATGAAATTTAAGTTACCACAAATGTACAAGAGAAGAATTTAGTGGCAAAATATATAATAACACACGAGAACAACGGTACTCTAAAAGTGGTAATTTTCGTGCTATTGCATGGCGCATTGCTGTTTTTACATTTGCGATATGAAAGCTCATATACACTTATTGTACACAAAATAAATATATTCGCGGTTTTTTATTTATTTTAGCGGTAGCTGGTTGGAGCGCCTAAAAATATAGCGCGAAAATGTCCATGTTTACAGTATACAGTAATAATATTTATACGACTTTAGGTTCTAGGTTCTTTGGAAGCCATCCAGGGAAGCCACCCGGTGGAATCTAAAAAAAACAGGCTTTGTGGAAGCCAGCTGATGGTCACTCGTAAACTACCGGATGACTGGACCGAAAGTCATCCGTGGTCTCCCGATAGTCATCCGGTAGTTTTCCAATAATCATCCTGTGGTCTCCCGATGATTGAACAGAAAGTTATCCGGTGGTTATCCGGTAGTCATCTGATGGTCATCCAGTAGTTTTTGAACATACCTAATTTGCATAATGTTATCCGGTGACTACCCGATACCTTTTTTATAATTTGCATGAAACATTTTCCGATGGCTATCCGGTGACTATCTGATAGCTATCTGCTAGCTATAAAGCACTTACACAGTCATAATGCAAATATGCTGCGGATAGACTCCTGCTTAATTGATTTCATGAGTGGCAAAAGCAACAATGACCGTGCTTCTTGAATCCTGAAGTAAAGTATATATAAACAAACAAATCGATACTAATCACACTGAAATCGTCCACATTCAATTCTACATCTAATGTCGGTGTAACTCTTAACGTATTTAATGTTAATGTTTGGCAACTGTCGTCCAAATATAACTGTAACTATTATGTATATTGACTATTCGTTATTACTTACCTTCGAATATTCCGAACCGATAAGTGTCTGCAACCCCAAATCATATTGTATGTGCACTATGGGTTATGCAAAGGGGGAACAATGTTAATATTGCTCATTCAACCGATACCTGACGTAAATGATAATGTGAATACGTGCCCCTCGTGAGCTGATAGTTAGCACTCACCTGCTCTAAGAGGATTTCTGTTTGCTGCTAAATGGGTTTCATAATTACCCCATGGGCGTCAACAGTGGGTGCTTGTGGGGCAACTGGGTGACAAGATTTTTAGTAATTTAATAACGTGGGCAATTCTTGACAATAATGTTACATATTCAGGTAGTGGGACTTTCAATAATTGATGAGGGGTAAATGGTTACACCTACATTTTCAGGGATGCCAAACATTGATGGTTGTAAGTTTCTACTAGATAGTCATGCTACTAATTCAAATTAAGTTTGAAATGTAAACGTATTTTTGTATATTTCTAATTATATTGTATCATTTCATATGAAGTTGTCGTCTGATAAATTTAAGACATCTGAAAATGCAGTGCACATGTTTATATAAAATAGATCATGTCACGCCCATACTTAATGAGGAACTAGGGCTTCCCTTTATAAAATAATAACGTTGTTTAGTGAGACGTTGTTTCTTAGTTTGTATTTTAAAAAACAGTTTTTCTTTTTCTTTTTCAGGGAACATCAGTGTGTGAAATAGGACAAAATGTGAGCCTGTTTTATGATGGCCGCCACCTTCATATTTTATAATGTCCCGATCTTTTGGGGATTTTAAAACACCTGCTGCTATCAATCACTTGCATATACCTGTTCAGGAAAATCTGTCTCCGATGAGATCCCGTAACACGAAAGAATAGATCATCGACAGGATACACGCGAAACTTCCCACTAAGCTCCGAAGGTGTTGTAATTAGGGGTTCAATCAGGTTTCGGAGTTGTTTATCTTGAATCGACAACGGTAAGACGGGTTTATTTTGCGAGGGCAGCTTTAGCTGCCCGAGCAAAATAAACCCGTCTTACCGTTGTCGATTCAAGATAAACAACGACGAAGACCTTGTTGAACCCCGTTCAACGACGACCAAACATATTTACATCATTCAAATGTGAATATCGTTTTGGATAATTAATGAAAACAAGTACAAAACTTGTTTTAATAGGCTTAGTAATTTGACATAAAAAAATAGCTGCTCTTTAAAAATCGAGAAAAAAAAGTTTACGTTTATTATAATTAGGCCCTTATTTGGACATCGTCCGTTCCCCGTATGGGCGATGGAACTTCAGAATGGGTTGGGTTACAAAAGGTAAACATGAGAGAAGACAAATTATTTCGCAAGTAATTGTGAAATTAAAAATATTTTGTAAATTTATTCACACACCACCTTAATAACATTCAGAGAAAAATTAAATCAAGAATGCGTTAATTTACACAACACATTTTGATACATGTTTATAGAATATTTGTATAAAATCAAAACACACCCCTCCGTTTCAATAGTGGTACGGTCCTGTAGATCAAAGCGAACACATTTCGCCGCGATGATGCAAAAAAAGGCGATTCTCTTGTGCTCAGGTAGCGACGGTTCGGCTAAAATTGTGGCTTTAGAAGTGATCCTTTACATATGGCCCTCGCCAAAAATATTTTCCTCAGGGATATAGCTACATTTCGGTATATAAAGTTATTTGCTAACTTTAAGGATTGCATGGCGAAATGCATTTATACGCCGAAAAAATGAACAAATTTTGCGAACATTTTCCCCGACATTCTTGTTTGTTTACAATTTGCGGTTTCCAAATAAGGTTCGCTATCCTAGTAATTTGCATATGAACAGTGGGTTTATCTCAAATCAACAACGCTTTGTTACTGTACTTAAGGTATGGGGGAGTTGTTGAATCTGTAGTAAACGTAAGCGCCACAATTGCACACAATCATAATCATCGGGGATTTCAAAGGAGATAAACGCTCCGAGTTGTATTCCCATAGCTCGTATTATTCCCATTATATCTCAACAACTCGACCTCCATTGCTCAAAGAGGCCGTAATACTACCATTAACGCGTAACCATCTTTCAAGGTGTCTGCGCAAAAACTGGACAGAAACATCACAACTTATTATGGCAATAAATCCGTACTATTATGGATTATCTGTTTAGAGAACAACACCGTACTTATCACCATTTGAAAAAGGCAGCGAATATGATCTATTAAATATGGAATTGCTAGAGTTTTTTTGTCTTGATGGGGTACTTGGATAACAAATAGAATCATGATGGTTTCGATCCGGTATGTTTTAAATTTACTCAAAATGTGGTGATGTACTGGTTATTTGAAACCCTCTAAAAGCATTTACTGCCTCAAGCTCTCCAGTTATGCCGATAAAGCAATATGAACGATTTATCACACTCTTATGAGAATGCTAGGCATTTTTAGGTGAAGTATACTTTAGGTCATTTAGATGATGCCGTAATGAAACAAGGAAGGTATTCATAGCGATATGCCTCAGCGCTCATTCAATTGATATACAGTCATCACAATAAGTAACTGACCAGGTAATAAACATGCTGATAACTCTAAAAGTATAACTACTACATAAACATATTTAATTATAAAGTTGTTGAAAAATTTATCTTCTTGACTTTGAGATATTACATGCTAAGAATGGTTGATTAATGACGAAGTTACGATCCCAAACGTTAGGGCAAGTCTGAGTTTCATTTTAACATTTTCTTTTCAACACGGGGAGAGTATGACAGGTAAAGCGCGTATGCCGTATTGATCAACCGTAACAATGCCACTGGCCGGCTATCAACCAGGCCATTGACGGGTAACTTGACACTACCACTACCAGTAATCAATAATTTGCCGGTCTGAGTCCCCGTGTTGAAAATGAAAATCAGACTTGACAGTACATTTGGGATAGTAACATCCTTAATAATCAGCCATTATTAGCGTGCAATATCTCGAATTCAAGAAGAGAAATGTCTTAACATGTTTATAATTTAATATGTTTATGTAAGAGTTATACTTTTAGAGTTATCAGCACATTTATTACCTGGTCAGTTACTTATTGTGATGACTGTACATAGCCGGACAGACACTTAACCGTATTAACGCATTTGATAAGAGATATGCATACATTGTATACACTGTGCTTTAATTCCGTAGTATGAGTTGTAAATCAAATATTACTTAAGGCAACTGAAACAAACGTGAATGACAATAGTATATGTGGGTCGGTGTTAATTGTGTGTTGTGCTTTTTTTTATTATTAATATGTATTATTTTCACGGTTTTGAGGAAACAAGCTTATTATTCTGCGAGTGTCACACTGTCCAGTTAACCGACACACAACTACGATAAACGATTGCAAGATAACAACTGCATCAATGTATCAACACTACCAGTTTGAACTAAAGACAGCAAAAAAAGTAACTCGGCTGTTGTAAAAGCACCTATCATTTTAAAATTGTTACTCATATTCTAAAAATGAAAATACCAGGAGACGGAAAATTTAATTACGGTGATTTTGACACCTTGTTTGTTAAAATCGATCGAGTATTGTTGTCGCGGTATGTGCTTACAGATGAAAAGTGCCCATTTCCATTGTTGCAGTAACTCCTATTGATCTCTCTGATTCAGCGTGAAGATAATAGCGGGAATTTTGATTAGCTGTTCTTGTTGTGCTGTAAACTTGATAAGCATAATCCGGGACAAATTTAATGGGGAGACAGGCGTACTTCTTTACAATTAAAAAGGATGATTTTAAAACTCCAAATGCTCAGAAGGTCCGAGAAGACAGACAGGACAGTATATCGCAATGGGCAAACTGTCAGTAGAACAGCTTTTCAATAATTTCAATACGCGTATATCTGTAAAATGCTGAAATGTGAAAATGATAATTAAAATCCTCTTTCGCCTCAACATATATATTTCGTTTTATTAGTGCACTGAAGCAATACATATTGAAACATATTTCATTTACTTTGTCAGTATATCAAAACGGTAATAACGCACTTTTAGATGTATGTGCTATTGAATATACGTCATATTACCTAACCATAGACACGTCTGTTTCGTGACTATGCGCATTGAGTGTTATCCAATGATATGTAATTTAAAACATAAACACTTCAGTAAACCACAGACCAAGAGGGTCAACGTGTTTTGATACATTTTACGAAAGCATTGTTTATTTATTCGCTTCAAAAACGCATGTATATATACATGTCAACATTACCAGGGTAGTGGCCCCGGCAAGCATTGCAGCGGTATCTATCCCAGCCAACACGTATGCATGGGCCCCACGTGGGCTACATGTGGGCAATCAGGGCTAATGAGGGCAAGGGCTATGTGCGGGCAAACCACATGGGTCCCATATGGGTTTTACAAGGGTCATAATGGGCTACGTTTGGGTAAACCTATCAGGGTCCCATATAGGCTGACCACATGGGTCCCATATGGGTTTAACAAGGGCCATACTGGGCTACGTTTGGGTAAACCTATCAGGGTCCCATATAGGGTGACCAAATGGGCCCCATGTGGGTTTTACAAGGGCCATAATGGGCTACGTTTAGGTAAACCTATCAGGGTCCCATATAGGCTGACCACATATGGGCCCCATGTGGGTTTACAAGGGCCATAATGGGCTACGTTTGGGTAAATCTATCAGGGTCCCATATGGGCTGACCACATGGGACCCCCATGGGTTACATCAGGGCAATTCCACGCATGCGCACTGACCTGATTATATTGGTTTTGTAACACTATGGATTTCATATTAATAAATGTTGATAAATGATTTAATTCACATCATGCACTGTATCATAATTTGATGGCAAGTAAGAACATAACTTCACACAAAACTGTTAACACAGGAACAATTTTGTTGGAGAATGTTAATAAATAGACATATGACTGAATTGTTCTTGCAATTGCCAGTCTGATTATTCGGATATGTAAATAATTCAATTAACAATTACCTAATATAGGCTGTTTTATAAGGGCAAGCCCATTTAAAACCCTGATTTGACCGTAATTAAACCCATGTTAACCCCCCATTGGACCCATGGGGGCCAACTCGCTTGGGCCCCTTTCGGACAAAGTGACCAAATTAGTAAGGGTCCCATGTGGGCCTGCCCAGATGGGACCCATGAGGGCCAACTCGCATGGCCCCTTAAGGACAAAGTGGCCAAAATATTAAGGGTCCTATGTGGGCCGCCCAAATGGGGCCCACAAAGTGGCCCATAAAGGGCCCACATGGGGCCATGCATACGTGTTGGCTGGGATCTTATTGAATGAGTGTTCTTCGCATTTGATTTGCTTAACCTTACAGACCAGCGGGGATTGGGTAAAGAAATCTCCTTGTATACAACTGTACCAAGCGTGCAAAATTCGGAATAGAACGGAGCAATGAGCGACTATGTAACTATATGTCAAAGAACACTTCCATCCAAGTTTGTGCATACTTTGTATTATACAGAATGTCATTTTTTGCGAGGGTGGTTACACACTCATTTTGTTTACAATTAGCCAGCGCTGTTGAATACATTGATGAATGCACATCGTCACATCATTTTATAATAGTACTAGAGTACACTCACAACGACCACAAAAAAACCAAACAATACAGCTCATTGTAATTGTAAGGAGATGTACGATTACTTTGTTAACCTTATTCAAAAGGCGCGTTAAACGTTAACATCAATAGGAATCCCTTAGATAAGTTGGAACAGATTTTATCTCACAGAATTTAGAAAAATTATCATATCTCCCGTTTCGAATAACCAATTTGAATGAAATAAAATGTAAATTATAGCTAGTAATGCCACCTTGTTAGGCAAGCTAATAAATATATTCATTTCTGAATTTTAACTGGTTTTAAAATCGTTGAAATCGGGAACTGACTATTTTGACTCACTCTGTACTGTCGTATCTTTATCTCAAATATATGTTAACCTTTTCTTGGCTATTTGGCATATGCATTTGTGATTATGTACTCGAAATGCACCACATTTCGAAGCTAAATGTTCTAGTTAGTTATACACTGAGACAAAAAAGAAACTTAAATTTTTTAACAGATCACCATAGGGTCAGTGCGCATTTCTCTTGTGTCATTGAAGCAAACAATTGGTTATTGACTGCCATTTGAAGCAATACATTGCAGGAATATTGTATCCAAATTTGGTACATTTTCATGCACAGAATTTTATTTGGTGATCTGTTAAAATTTTATAAGTTTCTTTTTGTTTATAAGTTTCTTTTTTGGCTCAGTGTATTATTAGGTACCATGTCCTATGTTAGATATTTAACATCTTGAGTTTTACATACTGTCTATGTCGTATGTGTTACTAATTCGTATTATCACCGATGATGTTTCACTGATCATATCAGCAAAATATGGCAAGCCACCCACAGCTGAATTTGACATACTGTCGCATCTCCAATGCGATTTTTTTTTTCACATCCGAACAACCATCCATGCTGATACCACTCATCAATCTGAGATCAATACCACGTGTATCTTGCTTCAACTCATCTACACATAAACTACAGAACATTATAGTTTGGATAAATAAGTAATAGCTCGTATTAGTTACATATACAGGTCAGTAACACTGTTACTTTTCGCCCACAAACAACGGTACTCCACGGTTTGGCTTGGCTGCATTCATCATTTTGTTTATTCCTAAACATTCTAGCTTTGATTAATTTGGAGTCAAGTTTAGTAAGTAATACTGCTGCATGTGTAAATCCTTCAAAGTAATACTAATATAGCCGTGATTGGTCAATGACTCAAAAGTCTGGGCAAAAATGGTAACGCTTACACATCCGTCAATTACCGTAATCGCGAGCCGGGAAAAAAAGTTCACATAAAAAGGTACTATGTCACCTCGCAGCTCCTCATCACAGGGAAACAGTAATTTTTGATGGGCACTTGTTCTCTCGTGTAAATATCGGGGAATTAGTCCAAATATGTTATATCACATGATGTAGTATCCACCAATCAAATGATGTGTTTGATATAATTATATAATATTGAATGGCTTTGAGGGTGATACAAGAATATATTGTACGAGCTATACAAATATTTCACGAGTTGGAGACGAGTGCAATATTTTTTATAACGAGTGCTATATATTCGTGTATCACCCGAAAATAAGACATTCAATATTAGTTACTATTATTTATATAACAGATTGTTTTGATACAAATAAATTAGCCCGAACTTACCTTATTAAATATTAGACGGCAATAATTTAAGAATATTGGTCGCATCCGGATACTTTAGTTAACCAATATTCAATATACAGTTTTACTGTACCATTAACAATAATACTGCTTATTGCACGTGTTAATACGCTCTAATTAATCAGTTAGATATACGGAGGAAATGTAACCGTGTAAATGTACCGGACATGTGACTCGTATATTGGACTGGTTTGGTGAACGAACAATGTAGGATTATTATGAGGGGAACAGAAAACGAGCGATGGCAAAAGTATTTACATTCGAGACGGCCTATACACTGTTTGCCTCTGAATTACAACATTGTATACCGATTTTTACCAACGGGCAACGACAATACACTCGCTGACGGAAGAGAAGTAACATTGACTTAAGACCCATTCCAGCGATGTTTAGTGGAAGGTGGAGCGAGTATGTTCGCAAATATTCGCAAGTATCTCTAATGAACAGGGCTTACATGTCAAATATTGAATTACTTGAACCAGGGGATACCAATGACCTTAATCACGTTACTTCCTGCAAGTATCATCAAAGTATATCGCAGTGTTTGTTACTGTTACGACAGTTAATTTCTATTCCTTTATACGATTTCATAATATCCAATAAATCAGTTGTATAGCCAAACTAAAAGCGTCCTATTAATGAAGTATGAAGTATTTAGATTCCGGCATGAACAAATCATTTGACACCAAGGTATCTATCAACCGCATTTGCCTTGCAGTTAGAGGTTACACGTGTCGAATTCAATGCACGTGTACGACCAAATATAATTTGACAACGAATTTAGGATCAGCGAAGGAAAGCGGATATTAAAATAGTTCTTCTTTTACCAAACGCACATGTTGAACTTACACTATTCGCCCATAGCAACCTGTGTGTCTCTTCTAAAGTTCTCATCCGTTAATTCGAATTGCATGTCATTTACTATTGCCAATGCGTATCCGTTTCTTGTTAACATTCTCGTTGTGACGTATATTTTCTCTAAAAGCACAAAGTAACCTCAGTTTGAAGTGGATGACAGTTGTTAAGTATATTAGACTAGTTCTCTTTCTATAAATACCCATGTATAAATATAACGGCGTAACTAAAGCTCAACTTTTGTAAATGCCCCAGGTATAAATAATTGACTCATAAACGCATGCGCAAATCAAGTATACGACTAATGAAGACAGGAAATGTCTGATATATATGTCGCTCCGCATGATCTAGACATTACTGTTGTCAAAACATATATGTTCATCTATCATTTATGACATACATCTAGAATTTTTTGCAAGGTATATTAAAACAAGCGGGACATTCCAGTGACACAATTAGCTGTCTCAGAATCCAACTTGAAGTAAACGTGTTGATATACTCCACAGCTAAATACAGCTAGGTAGCAAGTGTTCTCTTTAACACATAGTGATTTGAAATAACACAATTGTATTTGCAGAGCGTCTCCGAGGCACGGACGTCAGCAAGTATATTGTAGTTTACACTGAAGGTTAGCGTTGGATGGAAGAGTAACGTGCCAACCAATTCAGTAGCAGAGTTTAAACAGGTCTTATACAGGTAATTGTCACTCTAGTCTTGCAGAGAGAAAACATCCCCATGTTGTATATGTTATAAAAGACACCAGGATATCCTTTACACGCCTAGCAAACATGATGTGTCCTTTCACAAAGTGCAACTGCATTGAAGTATTCAGA
This sequence comes from Ophiura sarsii, assembly GCA_035610835.1. Lineage (NCBI taxonomy): Eukaryota > Metazoa > Echinodermata > Ophiuroidea > Amphilepidida > Ophiuridae > Ophiura > Ophiura sarsii. The sequence goes on along the minus strand of CM069447.1, from coordinate 58,473,057 downwards.
AACACAATAAAAGAAAATATATTATATACGCGTATACACTGATCTGTAAGATCTTATTCTCATGTATATTAGAATGTTCAATTCATCATTTTAAAAGGCTTTACCACAGTTGCATCATTCCATCGGTAAATTGGAACATTGTGAGCGGGATTATTTAGATAACAAATAATATAACATTAACATTGTATTTAAAATGTAAAAGACACTAGGAAATAATCTGCACATCAAGTACAGATGTTGTGTCATTTCACAAAGTGCATCAGTAAGTATCTTCGATACTATCCATTATTCTCTCGCATGTTTGAATGTTCATCATGAAAAAGCGTAGCCACATTTGCATCTTTCCGTCGGTCAGTACAAGTGGAACAATGTAAGGACTGACAGGCTGGGGAAAATGCCCAAAACGTTGAATGGATGTGTACAAGTACGTTAGACTTGTACCATGACGCAGCCTGTGTCAAAAAAACGACGGACCATTGCCATCCAAATACGCACCCTCAGTCAACTATCAGCCCATTCGCACCCATGTAAAGTGACGGACCTTTACGCACCCTCCGTCATTTTTTTGACGGACCAAAGGCTGCCACTGACGTACCCTCCGTCAAGAATTATTGGTAAACGACGCACCCACGACGCACCTCTCCCGGGGGTCGTATAGTGCGTCTTACAACTGATAGGTGTATTATACACACGATAATTGCCAAAGTAACATTTACATCACGATACGCGTATATGCAACCGTCAAATTAAACTGAGACCAATGCAAACAAGTACATATTATTCTGGAATTATTGGCATTGGTTTACTTCAATTTCCATAAGTGCCTGTACGTATGGGGATACAAAATATAACTTTATCTTATACATATGTGCCATACGTAAGCAGAACGAACAAAACAGTCACATACGGTAAGCATGGTAAGTAAGTTATACTGCCGCGCGTGTAATTCCTTCAAAGTAAACAAAGCCGTGAATGGTCAATGAATCACAAGTCTGGGCAATAAACTCAAAAACTCAAAGATTAGCCGTTACACTCAGCAATTACAGATGCTTTGTCAATATTGGTAACGTTTAAACACACGTTCAATTATTTATAAGAGGTGTATTACTAGGGTTGCGATCATGAACAGTTAAAGGTAGGTGTTCCGATTACTGGCCTGATTTTCAATACGATGTTTTGTATTCTACGTGGAGGGTCACTTTTACAATAGTCACTCGTATTTCGAAGTATTAGTTACAATGGTTCTTATTTTAGAAGCATAAGATGATAATGTGTGTGCCCATTGAATAGTACACAAACTGGCTGGGTAGTTAACCACCGTTTGCAGTCATTCACCGTGGGGAGAGCGTGTTGGCACAGTGGATAGTTCTCTCGCCTTGCACCAATGAAACCCGGGTTAATTATGTGCACGACTGCGGGCTTTATGCGCATTTGGTTTATCACGATCAATGCACGCTCTCGCAGGTTTTCTCCGGGTTCTCCGGTTTCCTCCTGCTTTCAAAATCGGTGTTTACATGGTTTAATTGTTTCGGTTATCAAAAAATCCCTTGACCCAAATGGTATTTGGGGAGCTGCATTAAAAATGGTGGATGTTACAATCTAAGTGCGGATAGAGTTGCGCTAGAAATTGGCAGCACCTTAGTTGATGCGACATGATTCTGATGATTCACCAGCAGCAAAATTACAGCGCCTTGTCTACGTTGTAAAAGGCGCTTTATAAATCTCATTATTATTATTTATTATTATTATTATTATTTTGGCCTATAATTCCTAAATGAAACACATGTTGCGCCAACTATTGTAAAGAAATTATCAAACCAATATGGGGTTTCTTCTGATATAAAACTATACTGATGTGAAAAACCCCACTTGAGTTATCAAGCTATACACATTCTTTAAATTCAGAATACTAAACTATAAATATAGAGTGAAGTGAATAAACAACACACATTAGATGAGGAACGCAGATCTCAAACGTTCTGTTGTATAAAATATGTTTTTAATTGATTTTTCCAAACAAAAAACTATTTCATATTTTAAGTAATATTGTTCTCTCCGTGCCTATTAATAACGTCATATTTCTTACATTAATACTACTTTAACTGTTACACACGCTATTGTGTATAGCATGTATAGTGTTATAGGTTACCATTACCTTCAATTTCCTGACAATTTACAAAGGATGGACGGATCGATATAAAGGCAATATAGGTGTTGAGTTATGTCATTGCCGTGAATAACCAATCTAAAGCTTGTGTCTTAGGTGACCGGGGCAAATATTTATTTCTTCAATATAATCATTATAGAGAATATAATTATAATGTTCAGCTGCTAAGTATGTATTACATTTTAGAGTCCCGTTACAGCTTCAGTGTATAAACATTAGGGAAGTGAATTCATCCAGTGATCAATATGTACCAAGCCACCCGGGTAAATGAAACACTAAATCAAGTTTGCACTAACATGCTCAAACTTGTACGGTCGTTATATGCTATTCAATAACGAGTCTGTTCCGTTATATTTACTTTTCAAAGGACGCTCGGTCAAGCAGTTATCCCGTTTATAAAAAAAGTGGCATCGGTTTCATCATGTTCATTTGAAATGGACACGTGACCAGTAAAGCAGGCCTGGGGAAATCTCAGCGGAATAATGACATATTCAAAATGGGCGCCGTCTGCGCTAGGGCTCAGAACTGCCGCGGCTGAAGTTCGGGTGATCGTGCATCAGTCCTTGGTTGAAGGAGGAGAGAGTGGATACTCCTACAACTATCTTTTATGAAACTCTATATAGGCCTATGTCCATGATAGGACAAAGAAAGACAGCGGGTGAAACTGGCAGCTGTTAATGACCATTATAAATGCTCATCTTGAATTCTGAATCACGTTATCTGGGCGCGGCCGGATATAGAATGGGGAACTACGCGCTACCGACTCGTGGAAGAGTATTATTTTGTTAGCACAAGGACCGTATGGCGACGAAAAAGGGGGTTTGAGGGCTTTTTAGGGTTTTTTAGCGGGAGGGGGGGGGGGGCGGTAATTTGTTTAAGAGCGGGGGTGGGGTGTTCCGAATTTCGACAGTACGCTATTATGTTATATTTTGGTTAATTTTCAGGCAATTTTCGAAATATTTCACAATTGTTAAACAATTTCATTGCCTAAGAGTTACTATTGAATAGAATACGTACACATCTTAACTATGAAGTAATTCTTTACAGCAGTCAATGATTTGAAACGTGTCAGAAATATGACCACAAGAAGAAGTCTGAGAATATATATATATCCATGATAGCACGAAGACAGCGGGTGAAACTGGCAGCTGTTAGCGCGCGCTTTCCCTGTCTACTGGTGCTCTCGGGCAGGCTTCCATAGGTGGAGGAAATTGTTGAGCTGTTTCTAGCTGAATTAGATGGTTAACATTGAGGAGAAAGTCCCACACGGTGCAATTCACCGTTCCATGATAGTGTATTCCCCATACAACTCCGCTGGGGTTAGGGTTATGATAGTACAGTGCATGTTCACTTCACCCTAATGGCATTATATGCACACAAAAAGAACATCCAACACTTTTTGTAACAAACTCGGTTATTCCGGCAATAACAAAATATGTATATTTAAACAGGGAGAACCGCAATATACCTATTTGTTATATATCACGTTACGAAAATTGAAATCCATGAAATGTTACTGTTTAACATGTACATGTATAAGGAAAACCAGTATAGGGCACTGCAGCCAGAATTTAAACAGTTTGACAAGTGCTTCTCGCGAAGTTTGACAAACACAAGGAGAATCACCCTCTTCTGTATACTGTTTAAAATCAACAGCTTCACGTCATGTAAACCAGTACGATAAAAGGTAATACCTTGAATCCGTAGTTCTTGACAAATGCAACACGCACAAGTAGGCTTTATATCCACTTACTTTTTAACTTGCGAGTAATTCAAGATCAGAGCGCTGCTCAATTCGAGTAGTGTCACTTGTACCTTTTACATGTTATGTGTGTTCGAATTTGAATGATATAAATACCAGACGAAGGAAAAGAAACAATAATAATTTGTTGAAAACCAGAGTTCATAGCGTCTTTAACCGAAAGCCAGAATGTGTAGCGTGTTATGCTATACGACACTAGAAAACACTACTATAAATAGTAGGCGTAGTAGTAAGAAAAACCTGCAGACATATTTGTACACGGAAGAATGTGCTTGATGTGACTCTCCTCATCTTTGTTCGTATGCACGTTAATAGTATGTCTTGTTATGTTATATTGGTAGAGGAACGCCATGAGCGTCACATGCTTCGGATACCGGCGCTTTATAAATTGCCATTTGTAGTGGTAGTAGTGGTAGTAGTAGTAGTAGTAGTAGTAGTAAATGCAGCAGCAGCAGCAGCAGCAGCAGGCAGCGACATTGTAACCAGATGTCTGTAAGTTTAGTATTCCATTTTAAAGTATCAAATGACTTAGAAATCAAAAAGAATGAATCCAAAATATATTGTTCGATAAAATGACCTAAAATGGCAATTTTCCATAAATATTGGTATTTTCCGAAAGATTGAATAAGATGACAATTACTGTCATTTGATATTTTAAATAAAAAATTAAAGTGTACTAAACCTATTTTTCAAAAAAGTGTCCATCTTTTTTATTTACATTTTCCGGAAAATATCCGAAAGCTTCTGCAACGAAATGTGATAAGGAGTTCAAATAAAAGTAACAGTTGTATTTTTACAAGTACAACACTCAATGTTGATATATGATGAACTCTTGCATACAATTTCTTACTCAAGTTGTTTGTCATCTCAAGCGTTTTCTTTTTTACAGACAAGATTTGTTTACAAGTTAACTTTAATTTTCAAGGACCATCCGTGTGTGAAATCTGACACGACATGTGCCCATTTTATACTAGCCACCACCTCTGTCCAGAGCTCCTGGATCTCAAGTCGTCAATTGCTACAATCAATCACGTGGCGGTATTTGTACGAGAATATTCATCCCCTATGACATCACCTAGCACAAAATGATCACACCATCAACAAAATGCACGCAAAACAGTCCACAATGGTCCGGAGGTGTGGCAATCAGCGCTAAACAGAAGTGTTACACAGATGTTAAAACAAATCAGAATCATCGGGGATTTTCAACGGAGAGAAACGCACCGGATATTATTCCCATAGCTCGTATTATTCGCATTATGTCACCACAAGTACTCGAACTCCATTGCACAAAGTGGCCCTAAACTACCACGAACTCGTGACCAGCTTTCATGGTGTGACAATCGGCGCAAAGATAATCGACAGAAACACCACAGGTGGTATATGAACATGATGTGGAATCCGTGATATTGTGGATTATCTGTGGAGAACAAAATATGTACTTATTAGTAGGTCATAAATGTTGATTCCGGTACCACCGTGAGTAAAGGAAGGTTTGAAAATGGATTTTGGTACATTAAGGTATTTAAACTAAATTAGCTCCTATACTCCTTGCAAAAGTGAGGGGAACTACCAGGAGATAGAAAAGTCCAAAATGGCTGCCATACAGGGGATCAAAAATTCATATTGCTTCCGATGTTTAGTTAACGAGTTATCTAGTAAAACGTAAAAAGGTCGTTGACCTTTGCGTATGGGGTCAACATTCAAGCTCAAATTGTTCGTCTGTTGACAAGGATTCCAGAAATGGTTGTTTCTAATAAAGGGGTCAAAAGATAAAGTTCCATGTAGGTCAATGGACCTTGACCTTTGACCCACAAACAATGTTCCCAGTGGTAAAATAAATACTATACTTGGAATCATTGTGCTGATAAAAATTTAGAATTGCTCCGATTTTTAGAACTAATATCTCAAATTGTTCATCTGAATGTTTGATCCCACTGTATGGCGGCCATTCTGGATTTTGCTGTATCCCGGGAGTTGCCCAAACTTTTGCGAGGGCTATAGAAAATACACTCTCAAACCTTCCTTTGCCACTAAACATCAGAAGAAAAACCAGACGTCTCAGCATATTCCATCAGACTCGGTCATCTGGCACTGCCCATTGACAACCTCCTGCAGCCTGCCCAACGACAATCACGACCATCCAACTCTCTGGCTTACTCTACAACAATATCCACTAATAAGGACTGCTACAAAAACTCTCTTATACCACGTACCATAAAAGACTGGAACTCACTACCGGAAAACATTGCCAAAATAAACTCGAGTAGATCTTTCAAGAAATCAGTAACAAAGCACCTACATCAAGCTCAAGAAAAGCAAGACTAAACACAGCAACACTACATGCGCAAATCATACCTTGACCGGATGACTCCAGTGCAAGTATCAAGTATTTGCTCTCGGTGGTTATGGGCAGGCTATTTGACACATTCTAAAAACATTTATACCCTCAAGCTCTCTGCTTTTTTATTTTATTTTTTATTTATTCTTATTCAATGATACATATAATTACACAATAACATCAATGTTGACAAAATGTAGGTAATAATAATATTAATAATAACAAGTATGTACAATGTGACAATCGATTAAAAACACTATAGTTATAGTATTTAAGATTAATTATAGATCAAATGTCATAAAATATCACGAAATAATTGCTATACATGACATAGTTAATACAGTGAAATCGGTCTACGAAGACAGAGTTCTTTTTTCAAATAGGAATAACAGATTCGGGTGGTTACCATAATTATCTAAACTTGCTTATGCACAGTTTGCCAACGGCGATGATGTAGTTAATACATATTAAATCATTATGGTCATGAATGTTATTGTGATAGTTGAATATAACAATTTCAGTGGTTAATACAAAACATGTTAACAGTTTGCGCGAAATGACTTGACTATAGCGTAAGACCTTAGCTGCTTAACTCTATTACATTTGAAAAAGAAATGGTCGATATAATTAATTACATTGCTTGTGTGACAAATATTTATATCTACTTTACCTATCTTACATAAAAAAGTACATTGGTGGCATAATTGTTGTGAAGGATTTTCCAATTTTATGAGATCGGTGCGCTGTGGAGTCGCGAGCCAAATGTTGGTCTAATTGAAAACAGTTATTGGGGAACCTGTGAGTGATCAGAAGTTTGTACACATAGGATGAACATACAAATTGTTTATCAAGGTTTTTCTTAAACTTTTGTTTGTAAAAGTATCGATAGAGACTGAATTAAAACAAACATATTCTCCGTTGTTGTCAGGAGTCGTGATTGTCATCAGAAGTCTGTGCTAATTTCCAATCAATAGGGAGCGCATTGCGGAGAGCGTAATACTGTAAACAATTACGGCACCCTCATGATTTAGACGATTACGGAAATGGTTCATGGAATATAGGAATATAATGAACCAACAGTTGACATACTGTCCAGATAACCGACAGACAGCTAAGATATTCGATTTCAATATATGAACTACATCAATGTCTGAAATATCAGTAAGAACTATTACGTTACCACTAATAAGACGACTAACACATAATGTCTCCAAAGAAATGCATAGTGTAAATGGAATATGTTGATATTAGGTTTACACGATATAGTTTAAGGGGAATTTGATAGCACCGGTAACCTTTAAAACATTTAGATAAATAACAAGATGAATTTACCTAGATACGTATGTGAAAGGCTTGTGTTTCACCTTTGGTTTTATGTTTCGTAAAACTATAACACATATACGGCCGAGTGCACCAAACTAGCGCAACTTAATAGGGAGGTAAGCTACCTTCCTAGTAGTTATGCTCTAACTGTAGCGTACCTTACTTACGATGTAATTCTTAGAGCATAACTGGCGAGTAACACCAGAATAGTAACTAGCGAGGTAAATATCCACAATTATCAGCATCATCCCCTTACAAAATTAATTGGCGCATATAACAAGTGTTAACCTATAGTCAACTGTACAATTTTGACGTGAATGGTCCCCGTTATATTTAAAATATGTCGTCACTCTCTAGGTCATAGGTGAGTGTACATACATAATCACGTTGAGTCGGCCTGCGTTCAGAACAACAACCAAATAACGCCATTGTTTTGGCCAACATTTTCGAAGTTGTTCATCGTTTTATTTCACAAATATGGACTATCATGACATTACAAACATATTTTAGGCGAGGGGCACCTACAAATATTGCACCAAAAAGCACAATTGTAATGACAAACACAAGCATCCGATGAAAACAAGTAGATTAATGGTATATACAATTATAACACACCTCTTAACACAAATACTTCCGTGGCGTGGATACCTTGTCCTTCACCGCTTTCACGACGTAAGATGTCGTTTTGTACCTGCATGATCTGTCTCTGCGCGTAATGTATATGTATGTGTCCCAAAGGGTGTGACATAGCATCAGTATGTTACACAGAATACATGATTGTTACAAGCATGATGAACATATCAATAATTAAATCTTCTTCATCTCTACATGTTTTACTGCTGCTGTGGATTTATTACATGTGGAGATGTTTATACTTATCGTAGAATGATGAAGTCTTACTTTAGTTCGGGTATTGTTACATGTAAAGATGCTAATGTTCCAAAACATCTATACGATGGAAGCGACCTTTAGACACACATTTCAAAATGTTGTGATGAAAATTGGAAATTGAAATCAATAACATTAACAGCGTCATATTATACATGTTATATGGAAATACTACAAAATATGCGGACAATTTGTGACGTGAAAAGGTCTTTTAGGGTGTTCGTATGAAGTTTGTAAAATACAACCTAGGTGGACATCCATGCCAACGTAGATGTTAAATTGACCTTTGACCTCGATTTGGAGTCAAATGTCACATGTATTTCAATGGGACATCAACATCCTAATGTAACATGGTAAATCAATTAAAAAACTTGCTAGTGACCCTAAGAGGTATACTATATTGTTGGGCTGAGTGTTTAGAGCAAAACAAGTGAATCACAAATTTGATCGTCTATCAATACTTTTTGACCTATGACCTTTTCAAAATGACAAGTCGGCCAAAATAGGCGTATACTGTTTAAAACCGAGAAAAGGTAGTGGTACTCTTTAGATTTACTGTTTTGTTTACGCTCTTTTCATGGGTATAGGGTTTGCCTTTGAATGAAAAATGATGCAGTTTCCATTGTTGCACTTAACTCTTTACCCGTGAAAAGAGCTTAAACAAAACAGTAGATTGCTCGTCGATTTGGGGTTACAAGAATTGTTGCACGGAAATGGAGAGACAGTGGCTGGCTTACAACCATTATGAATGATCATGGTCATTGTAAAGGATGAGTCTCACACTAGTAGATACAGTGAGGTGTTGGAAACAATTGACGATGTGAGATGTTCGGATTATGATTGTCTTTTCTTGGAGAGAGAGAACTTTAGATTTACTGTTTTGTTTACGCTCTTTTCATGGGTATAGGGTTAAGTGCATCAATGTAAACTGCATCATTTGTTATTCAATTGGCCACTGCTTCATATTGGTGCTATTGTGACAAATGAGGTGTCAAAATGCGCGGGAGAAAAATGCCTGGTTTTTTTTCAACTAGTTGAATTTATTTAGGGTCCTAAGAATTAAACACAGGGCGCCTTGAAAAAAGTGGATACTTTCTTTGTGTACGGTGTTTACTACATTAACATCATTTATTCAATTGTTTCTCTTGCCATCAACATATCAACATACTCATCTTTAATCTGTCATTCGCAATATTAATCTATCAATTTAGTATGTCTACAAGCACGATTTTGCGATATTGACACTCATTACTTTCACCATAATCATTTTGGAAAAGGTTAATTACAAAATATATATACAATTGCTGACTTATTTTCAGTTACATCCTTGGTGTAAGACATACATAAGTTAGACTAGTAGTGTAAAGAACCGATTACGGATTAAAGCTGCATATCATTTTATTCCGATAATGTTATGCTATAGTAATTCAGTGCTGTCTTACATACATTGTCATAATGGTGTTTTAACTATGTCCTAAGGGCCCAATGGAAATAAGTTATTGCGGCTTTTTTGGGCTATCCTTGGTCTTATCAACGTGCTTTTTATCTGTATTTTGTACTATTGTTCTCTTATATTTATTATATTTGATTACTGTATGTACCATCTATGTGTTTTACACTTGCAAATGTTGATTTGGCTAAATAAAGAAGAAGAAGAAGAAGAAGGATGATTCTCCAGGTTATCAACTCGTCATAGTGCCATGGTGGACAAACAACACACTTTCGCTTAATTCGAGTCATCGATTGACTCGCATTGGTTTTTTTACAAACGTGATAATACCAATGCTCCAGCTTAACACCATAACGCGGTTTGCTCTAAGGGGCTCAGAAATCGAACTTAAATTCGGACCATCCAACACGAAAGACAGATAGAATAGAGAGACAACCGCCACATAATTATGTCTTAATAATATTTGGATTTGTTTTGAAAAGAAGACAGTCAAACTGTCTGTCATACAGTTTACATGAGGTAAGTCAATTAACCGTGTAATTTAGTCCTGATAAAACACATATTTGATGTTAATGAAAGAGGATAGGCCTACGTGTAGCACATTTTTTTTCTCGTGTTCCAGTCCATGAATAGTATCGGCCAATCTCGTGACAACTCGTATCCGTGTATTGCTTTACTTTTCGAATGTGATTTTAATATAGACTTGCTAGAGGATTTATAATATATCATAATGGGGGGGGGGGGGGGGGGGGGGGGGGGGGCTACTTATATATCAAATAAAACAACGAGGTTACCAATTCGGTGTTTATATATTCCACTCAAGCGTTTGAAATAGACAGGTTATTTACAATATCTAAAAGCGTTAACTGCCCCGAGCTCTCTGGCTATGCCAATAAAGCAATATGTGTGGCTTATTATTCGCATATGAATCCTATTCCTTTTTATTTTTAGATGTACTGTTTTTTAGTTAATAAGATTCAGTTACGTCAATCAATCGGTTGAACGAGAGACATGTTTGTTATGTGATTGCGCTATCGCTTTAAATTATTTAGGGGTATTTATAGGAGTACCTACACAGTCCATTGGCATGTTTGCCACGCGGTTTGGCGAGGGAAACCTTTCTGTGACGTGCACCTTGGATGTGCAAGTGTTTTATGTTAATAGTTTGCCATAGGTATGCCGCTCTTCCACGGATTTTCCGAGAATCTGGATTGATTCGTAAACGTTTATTGATTCGGGTAAAACTGACCTTTTTCTCACGTTCAATTATAGAGTAACATTTTAACGGGTTTGCCGTGGCGAACCAGTTCTCTGGTATATTATTTGCTGTACGTTGTATATTTTATAGACGGACTCAAGAAAGCAAGGCGTCAATACAGAAGAAAAGAAAGGGTTGTAAGTGTAAAAGATGTATGATGTTATTTTTTCAATCAAGATCTTCTTGCCAGGTCAGGTCTATTGACATATGTATGGCCATGAATCAGAATCAGGTACTTGTCGACATAAAGTAGTTTTGACCCGTATGGCTTCGCTACTCTAGATACTATCCAAATAAATACCATCTAACAAACCGTGGCATTTCGGGTTGTTATTATAACAACAGACATCGCTAAATATAGTATGCGACTATTATCGAAAAATCTACTTGAGTTTCCAAATGATATGACTAACCTTTACAATG